>LIAE01007639.1:23288-99343 GCA_002287525.1 Diploscapter pachys
TTAAAATAAAAAATAATTTATTAAATTTAAAATATACCTAAAAGCTATTGTTGATGCCGAAATCTAGGAGGTCGAAAATGGGAGGAGAAAGAAGCGACTTTAGGCCACTTTCTCCTTTTCGCGTCTTATTTCTCGATTTTTAACCACTAGAAATAACCGTGCACCACTTTGCACGCGCCTCCCAGATTTGGCATCGAAAATATTAATTTTAGCAACTCGGTCCGCCTCGCTATAAGGAAGTTAACATACGCACCGTGGGAAGCTAGATCGCAACCTATGGTTGAGGTTTCCAAAGAATTCATGATGTCTCCTGGACTCCTACATATGGAGGCCTCTTTGGATAAGGAGGTAGTTTAATCTTATACCTAGAAGAAAATATAATATGGCTTAATCAAAATATTTAATTTAACATCAAAATATAAGCAAATTAATCATCATTTTATTTTAACGCCTGAAATATAATTGAATTAGAAAAGGTAGAAACATTATTTGGTATAATTTAATTTAATATCACCTGAATATTCAATATTTAATATACCTGGAAATGCTGTAACAAATTTTTATCTTCAGATGTACTACCACGGCGAAAGCATAGCGGTCAACGTCCACTTACAAAACAATAGCAATAAAACTGTCAAGAAAATGAAGGTAAAATTTAAATGTACCGACTTTTTGTATTCCACACCCACTCTTTGAGGAGAATAGTAGAGGAAGGAGGTAGGGGGAAAAGAAAAAAAGTGGGTGTGAATGTGGAATACAAGAGACCAAATTTATCTATTCTTAACAATTTAAATTTTAGGTTAGCGTAATCCAAGTAGCCGATATATGTCTGTTTACCACAGCGTCTTACACTTGTGAAGTTGCCAAAGTTGAAAGCAAGTATGGAAATTTTTTTTTATATATACACAATTTTTAGAATAAGCATCATTAACATTATGGCAAATAAATTTTTAAAAAATACTAGACTTTAAATTTTAGAAGAAGAATTAAAATAATATTTCATATATCCAAATTTCACATATCTTAATTTCAGCGAAGGTTTCCCAGTTGGACCTGGAGCTACCTTGTCAAAAGTCTATTCTGTCTGTCCTTTGCTGCGATACAATAAAGACAAGCGAGGACTTGCTTTGGATGGTCAATTAAAGCATGAGGATACGAATTTAGCCAGTAGTACGATGTAAGAAAATATTTAATTGTAATTAAAAATGTATGTAAAATATAAAGTTTCATGGTTAATCTAAATTATAATATATATATATATTTTTTTTTTAAATTGAAAGTTATTATAAATTACATTAATCTAAAAGTTTTCGAATCGACGGAAATACCTCTCGAGAAAACCTTGGTATCGTCGTTCAGTACAAGGTGAAAATCAAGGCTTCTATCGGCGGTCCGTTGGGCGGTGATTTAACCGCCGAATTGCCATTTACGCTGACACACGCTAAACCCGCTGAAACGCCCGATAAAAAGGTAAACATATTGTAAATGGCCGATTACTTGAGACGAAATAAATAAAACAATTTGTATGCGCGCGGAAATTCGCACGCTGTTTGCAGCACATTTTACGCTATTTTACATCATATTCAGAAGAAAAGTTAAGCGACTATTTGTGCATACGCAGTGCGCACTTTGCATATTCGAATTTGTGCACTATTTACTCTGTCTCAAGTTATCGGTCATTGATAATATTCCATTTTTAAGATTGCAATTTTAAATAAAATTTAGGACCGAGAAAGGTTGCCATCGCTTATACCCCAGCCTGGCTCAGAAGCTAGCCCATTGGATATCGATTTGATACAGCTGAATGATGAAGGGTAGGGGGATATGCGAAATTCTGGATTTTATATGTTCGGATATATGGAAATCCTGGGATATATGAATCTCAGATATATGAAATCCTTCAGGTGTAACCCGCTTGATGCTGATGACTTTATCTTCGAAGATTTCGCTCGAACGAGAATGAAGGGCGGCGAAAATACCGAAGACCATCCCTCACCAAGCACTCATGATAAAAGTCTGATATGACGTCATATTTAAAGGGCGTAGTGGCGTTAGTATTATTTTTTTTAATTTATTGATTTTTAACGCCACTACATCTTTTTTCTTGGGTGTAATCACCGAGTAATTTATATCGCAATTATGATATTTCGAAAGTAGCATATCACCGCTCAAAATACTAAGAATGCTTACACGCCATTGTAATTCATATCATTTTGGTACTTACGATTATTTTTGAGCATTTGTGCAATTTATTATATTCGAAATTCACGGAAGATTTCACAAATGTTTTATTGAGTGATACTTATTATATTTTTGCATATAATAACTTATTCTGATAATCCATATTTTGCATAGGCATTTCTAGAACACAGCTTTTACTTGAACCTGAATTTTAAATCGCACATTCCAGATTTTCTTTTATTTTTAATACGAGCTTTCACTATAACGCGCGGAAATATACTCTGAGTAGATTATTTTGATTTTTAATTTGCGGGACATTTTTTTTTAAATGATTGAACTTAGATCCAAATTTTTCAATATTTATATAGCCGACCTATATCAATGTAAATATTAATCATCGAATGTTTTATGTTACTATTTTTATTATTACTTGTACCCTAAATTGGGTAGCTTATATCTATATCTTCTCCTTTGCATCTTTCTAGACATTTTGGCAGCTCAAATTTTAATGCTTATTGAAAAATACTAAAAAGTTAGATTCAAATTTTTTCTGTATATCTTCTCAATTGCGAATTCTATATCTATTATGCTACAAATTCACTGATACAATATCATTAACACTGATGCTATTTTTCAATTTGAATTCGATTTATTTTTGCCAATTAATAAAAAATGACTAGATATAAAGCAAAATTTTGCATGGTACACAAAATCATAGTGCGAAGAAAAAAATCCTAATGGAAAATAGAAGAACTAAGCTTCTATTTAGAATAGAAGATCTATAAATGGGCTACGTCTTTGGGATCAATTAAATCTCTAGGCGACTCTCTCGGTGCGTTAGGGTTAGGGAGACTATTATTTATTCCGATCTCAGGATTATTAGTCGGGCTATCAGAAGAACGGATCTAAATTTGCATTAACATAAACATAAATATCTATCCTTCAGTATTTAGATAAAGTTTTAATAAAAGTCAGTGCAAGTACCATAAGTAATAATGTCTAAGTCAGTCTAGAATAAGAGAAAATACACTATTTTGACTTCTAATATAATATTTTTGAAAATTGTTAAGTTTTTGGGAAAAGTTGGTGTGGAAAATTGCGTAGAATTAAATTCTGCACTATTTGGGCCAAAATAAAATTTTAAAAATCTAAACCCGGATTTGTTCCACGCCAAAATATGGCTAAAATCAGTCTCTTATTAGGAACATTCTTATTTTGGGCTTTGTATTGCGATTTGCGATTTAATTGGCCCAAATCTATATTATAAAGATTTAATATATAATTTTATATTTCAAGTTATTTATATTTTATTGAAATAAATAAATAAAATCGAAGTTATTCAGTTATATAATTCTAAAATTAGCATAAACCTACCTCATTTCGTTTGACCAGCAGAAATGGAGAGAATAAATGTAATAGGACGCTAGCAATAGATCCACTAACTAACGCGGTTAATACGCAGGCCAATAATAGCTTGAAAATCAAATTTTTAAAAATTACAAAATTGAAAGTTTACGATTTCCGCCTCATCTCTATATTGAGTCATAGATTTACTCGCTAAAATAGTCGCGGGTGCAATGATCATCTAAATTTAAAAATAGTTAATTAAACAAAATATATATCAAGTAAAAAAGAAATTAATAACATAACGATATAAAATTTAAAAAATTATAAACACCTGTAAAGTCCCCTTCGGCATGAATGAAAACGCGACGACGATTTGCTGTTTGAAGTCCAAACTTGTACAACCAGCGAAAATTATTGAAGCCAGAAGACGTAAAAATAGCCCGAGACAAATTAGTGCGAAACAGATACCAACTAGAGATGAAGTAATCTGAATTTTTAGGTAACTTGAAAATGGTCTCTTGTATTCCACATTCACATCCACTTTTTTCTTTTTCCCCACCTCCCTTCCCTACTTTCTCCTCAAAAAGCGGGTGTAGAGTACAAAAGGTCGTTGAAAATATATTACGAATATTTTTATTATGTTAAAAAATTTATTGAACTTTTAGGTAAGTTCAAAATATTTTTTATATGTTTAAGACCAATTGAATTTTAGGTACGTTACCATAAGTAAGGGGGATTTTACCTTATGAAAATCCAACTGATATCCCGCTACTGCAAATAACAATGGCAGACTAATTTTATCCCAGATATACCCAAATCCAGAGCATAGATTGTGAATCTTAAATTCTTGGTAAGTTGGAAAATTTCTCGTAAAAATCGACATTTTTCCTATTTTCCAGTCTCCAATTTAAAGTTGACGTTAAAGATAGAAGAATGGCGGAAAATATTCCGCCACACCTTAAACCAATGACTTGGGAGCCTAAAGAATTGAAATTTAGGAAGAACTTCAGATTGACTTGCCTATGATGTAAACTGTCGCAGATAGTACTAGCAATAGGCCCCTGGTGAATTGATAATACTGGGTGTGGGATTTCGGGAAAGATGTTAAAAAGGCCCCTAAAACAATAATTAAATGAATTTATAAATAGTTCTAAATTTCCCTACCAGATAAAAATCCCACTACTATGCCCAAAGCGATTTCACCTATGGTAAGTCCGATAGAGGATAGAACGCTATCTTAAAATATAGGTAAGTTTAAAATTTAGGTAAATTGAAAATTTTAGGACCTTTAATGAACACGATTTCAGTCGCTATAGAAATCGCTGCTATTAGGAAAATTCCCTCGATACATACCGCACTTTCAATGGTCGTGGGTATGCTCTGAAAAAAGACATCTAGAAATTAGCATATTTCAAATGAACTACCCTGTTTATTTCCAACTTCGTATGCCTGATTTTTGAGATAACCCTTGAAATTATCGAGAATGAAGCGGCAGAAAGGGTGAGTCTGAAGAAATCTTTTTCAGCACCATCAGCCCCCCAAATTTTTTGAACTCACCCAAAAAGAATCCCCATTTGAGGGCTGAATTTCCATACTAAGATCGATATTGCAGCTATGCTTATGCACTCCACCAATGTTGGTATCAAAGCCAGGGAAAATGGTAGGGCCTAAGTCTGGGTAAGTCGGGGGAAGTGGAAGACTGAACTTTTACCGGATTGAAGCCTATAGCCGGCAGGTCTAAATGTGCACAAAGGCGGACGATTAAAATTGCTAGAGCAGATTCAGTAACGACAAACATCCAATATTCGGAGATATTAATTAACCCCTGCATGAAATAGACGTTCCGAAAGCAAAATCCGATTAATAAAGCTGCTGAAGATCGAAAAATTAAACAAAAAATTGCATTTGTATTATACTTATTGTCAATGAGCGATAACTTGAGACAAAATAAAAGTGAAGAAATTTTGATGCATAGAAATTAGGGCGTTGTTTGCAAACGAATAGACATTTCATTTGATCC
This sequence comes from Diploscapter pachys, assembly GCA_002287525.1. Taxonomy (NCBI): domain Eukaryota; kingdom Metazoa; phylum Nematoda; class Chromadorea; order Rhabditida; family Rhabditidae; genus Diploscapter; species Diploscapter pachys. The sequence continues at coordinate 28,837 of LIAE01007639.1, forward strand.
CCAAGAAATGACTTTGACGACTATTTGTGCATACGCAATGCACACTTCGCATATTTGTATCTCTGCATCGTTTATTCTGTCTCAAGTTATCGGGCATTGATAATACCTGACTCAGGGGGCACAAACCCAAAATTGAATATGAAGCCGAAGAAATGGGAGCAGATTAATAAAACGAATAACGAAGCTATGCATAACGGTACATTAGATTGAACTGGCGAGGTGGTAAGCGGATGGGCTGAAAGTTTCACAAATTCGCATTTTTAAAATGTTGTTTTTGGGTTTATCGACAATTTGGGAACCGCGAGATCACTAGACACGATAATTGAAAAATAATGTGGGAAAAGAAAGCCTATCACCCCATACCCTACCATAGCCTTATATTATTTCGCCTATGTCTTCGTCTCTTGTGGTCTCACGGTTTCCAAATAGTCGAGTTTACCTATGTGTAATCCGAATAAAGAGCATATCAGCCAATAAAATGATATTAAGATTGCCACTGAGGTTAGGAATTGGTTGACCTAAAATTTGTGTGGGTCCGATGTTAAATTTCGTTTTTTCAACTTGCCTTCACATTGGCTATGACATTTCTAGTGAAATTCACTACGGGATGGCGGGAGACCACTAGCTAAAATGTTTTAGAATCAAGAAAATTCATTTTTTTCGTAAAAACTAGCCTGGTGTTCTAGCACTGAATCGGGCATGATTGTTCAAATTTCAAGGTAATAAGTTTGCGAAAATTTAATCGATGGTTAAAAATTCCTGCACATTTCAGACTAGTGATCTCTCAAAATTGGTAAGTCAGTCTAAAAAATCAATCCTAGGTTAGTGTGCGTCAACGCATATGAAAATCTATGAATAATCTGGCACTTTAACTAAAACTAGTCGTGTGATGTACGCAACGATATTATCAAATCATGAATGAATGATAAAGTGTGGGAAGATAAGTATGAAAATTTTTCCGATCTATATTTAGAGGCAATTGTGTAAAGATTCATAGATAAAGGGTGGGAAATAAAACTTGGAAAATTCATATAATTAGCCAATATATATCGTAGAAAACATGAAGAAAGAGAGAGAGAGAGGGATGCGATATAAATATTGTAAGTTTGAATATTGTGAAAAATGAGGGGGTAGAGCTGCAGAATTTCCATTCTCATAGTTCCCGCCCCTTTTCCTAAAACGAGGAAAATCGATGATAAAATAGAGACAGAAATGAGCGATTTGCATGAATTAGTTATCGGTGATGATGCAATTGAGTGCTGACACGCAATCCCTTTACTGCATAACAATTTAACGACAACTTTTAGAGCGAAGAAAACAATTTAGGGGCAAAATTCGACATCGTATTACCTCTCAAAAGCTTTATTCTCGTCTTACATATTGCACTTTAGATTCGTCGTCAGATCAGTATGAATTTGATAGAGCTGCATTTGGTGGAGGTCTGAATGCAATTTTTTTGGATCAGCATGATGAAAATTCTAGAAAATAGCATTTTTCACGAATACTATTCAGGGTGAAAAATTGTCGAATCGAAGTTTTCCAAATTCAACTTTTAGAGTGAAACAACTTCAGAAACTTCTAAAACATTGAAAAATGTTCCAGAACCGACTTGCCATATTGGGTTAGTTGAATTGGTGCGAGATGTCAGTGGGGGGTTCGGCGTTCTTCCAGAGGACGACGCCGTCCAGGGACACCTCTTCGGGCACGAAATCCAGCGGCCCGTCCTCATAGCTCTGGAATTTTCCGAAATTTTGTCAAATTTGTTCCAATATTTCAGGAGTTTTACAAATGATTTCCAAATTTTCTAGAACTATTTGAATTTTCCAACCTCCAGAGTGATGTTGTGATCCGTCGCCCAGGGACATCCGTTGATCGACGCCTCGAAGTGCAGCACGTGGTCCTGGGTGCGGCCTAGAAACTTTCCAATGACGTTATTGTTTTTTAAAAGGTGTTATTTTTTATTAGAATAGCGACATTTAATAGCGCCATTGGCGTTATGTACTTACGCTCTCCAGTCGAACTATCGGCGCTGCCGTAGGTGAGCTTGCGACGCACGGGGTCGAACGCCCTGATCGGAGCGTTGGTCTGGAAGTTCGGATAGCTGCGACGCCTCTCGTAGGGACGCCGCTGGAGGGACTGGCGTCGCGAAGCCGAAAGCGAGGCGTCGGTAGAGGGGTCTGGAAAACAACTAATTTTGGATAAGGTCTGAAAAAATTTAGATCGGGTTTGGAAAGTCTTTTGGATCGGTTCTAGAAGAAAAAATTATAGATCAGCTTTCCCCTCGAAATTTCCAAAAACGCCCCTAAATTTTTATGACTCAGTTTAAAACGTCTCTTAAAATTAAAATTTTTGCCAACGTACCATCACGCCAGACGGACCAGTGCGGAACGGAGTCCAACGCGTCCTGCATGCCGTACTTTCGGCGGATCTGATCCGCGCTAAAAATTAAATGGGCATGAAATCCCTTTTCATCTGCACCTGATCGCTCCCTGCAAACTTCCGTCGGCCGACACCTTTCTCAGCTGGCTCATCGAGGGCATCGAGGGGAACGACACATCGTAGCTGCCATTCGGCTGAAGATTAGCGTTAAAAAGGCGTTATTTTTATGACGCCTTTTCATTATGCTATTTTAAGATGCTGTCTTTTCTAATTCTAAGCATAGATGATGTCATTTTATAGGGGCGTAGTTTTTAAAAGGCATTATTTTCAGACGACATCCTCCTACCGTGCGTTTCATGGAGTAGACATCAGGAGAGAGGGCAGCGCGCGAGCTGCGGGACGACGAGCGGGAGCGACTGAAAGGCGTCATTTTTAAAAATGAAAATCAGCTTGTGACGCCATGGCGTTAGATGCTTTTTACCTGCGACTGCGACCTCTCGACGACTTTCTCGAGCGTCTGGAGCTTATGGAGCTTCCCGAGACGGCCGATTGGGTCTGGAAAATTCGAAAGTTTAGGTAGGTTTCGGGAAAAAATTGTCTTGTTCCGGAATTTTCTCGATCCTTACCGATCTCGTGCTGGCCGTACTTCCTTTCGAAGAACGGGAACTGTGGCGCGAACGGCGACTTGCGGAACTCGATGCGGAACGAGTTCTGGAGCTAGAACGGGAGTGTGAAGAGCGGGTGCGCGAGCGACTGCTGAAAAAATTAGGATGATTTTGCAGAACATGTGGAACTGGTAAGATTTGCATGCGAAATATAGTGGATTTTCAGAATTTTTGTGTGGATCCATGTAGATCAACGATTTTTTCTCGTCATACCGGCTTCTGTTGCTCATTTTCTGATCGTCGTCAGTTTTGCGTAGGACTTCGAAAAGTAAACTGTTTAATGGCGGCGTGAAGTGGGTAATCAAGGTCAGTTTTTCGAAAGTTAATTTTAAAAAATGCATCCAAATTTTGTATCGGAATTTTCTGGACTTATAATCTTTAGAATGTATGCTGATTTTGCATCATAATTTTAGGACTTGTATTTTCCTACCGGAAAAAGACTAGGCATTCAAAATTCTCTGATTTACTTTCTAGCAGAAATCATAAATTTCGGGTTTATAGTGAAAAAATTGCACCACAGTTAGATAAAGGTTTGTCATTAATCTAGCCCCGTTTTTTGGCCCTTTGCATAGTTTGTGTTCTGGCGATGGCTAGGAAAAATCCCTATGCTAGCGGTTGGGAATAGACGATTTTGCCTGATTTAGGTACGGCATAAACATTTGATTCGACTTTGTTGGGTAGAATTTTCCCCTTATCAGTTGATCATTAGTTGTAAGGTCTCAGAATATATGAATATAAGCTTCTTGGGAATGAATGATAAACTCGTGCACTTCCATTGTTTAAGTATAAATTGCACATGTGCATGTCTGGTCTATTCGAAACTTCTTAAAATTCTATATTTTTCAAGTTTTTTTAGTTTCAGAAAATGTCGAAGCTCCTTTCTACGCCCGGAGACGGTATTCTGAAAACCCATATTTCCTGGGAAGAAATCGAACAAGACGTTCAAAATGCATTGAAAACCAAGGCTACATTTGGCCCGAACAAAACCGTTCGGAATCTGAGTTTGGGCAGAGGATTTACCTCTCGAATGGCACTGATAGAGCCGGATTGGCAGAATGGCGAAGATCGATTACCGAAGGCTTTAATTGCCAAGGTATTTTTAGTATATTTCAAATTTAAGGAATTTCAACAGACTTCTCAAAACTCGATTCGCAAAAATAATAGTGTGCCATATTGAGAGAGTAAAAGAGCATGTTTTCTTTTCTTCTCTCGAAAAGACACTATTTTTTCTGCAGGTCCTAGTTTTGAGAAATTCGAATTTCATATATTCGCTTATTTCAGATCCCATCGGTGATGAATTTTCTGGAATTCAACGAATTAATGGCCCAGAAAGGCAGAGATTGGAATATCGATGATCACATGCTCGAAATGTGGCAAGGTATTTGCACTCGAGTGCATAATAGCGAATGTCTGGTCTATGAAATCATCCAGAAATATGCGAACGGGAAAATTAAGATTCCTCTCGTAAGCAGCATTAAATATTATATATGTGGAGATCAGCTTTTAAACAGGCTAAAAATATCAAATCTTAATTATATATTTTAAATTAATAAGTTCAAATATATTTTAAATTTCAGATTATGGCGACGAAAAAATTCGACGAACACAATACCCATAAGGGGAATTTGATGATGGAATACGTTGAATCTTGTGAACTACAAGTCTATGATAACATAACTTTCGAAGATATGAAAGAGGTCAATTTAAATTTAAAAAAAAAAATAATACATTCAAATTCAGCCCCTCAGAATGATAGCTGTTTTTCAAGTTATTGGCACTAAATTAGATGAAGAAACGAAAGAGAAGCTTCCACTTAACCTGTATTCGAATTTATTCGGTGAAATGTTCAATGATGAGGTATAATTTAAATTTAATTTATAATTTTTTTAAAAATATGCTTCAGAAAAGAAAAGAATTCCTCGACCAGTTCCGAAAATTCGACAGTGGGTCTATTCCTAAGGAGACTTTGGATAAATTCTCCTATGTCTTCGAAAAAGAGATGGCTGAGGAAGGAATCAAAAGAATTGATACCCTATCGGATATTCTCGGTATTTATTTAAATCTAAATATTACCACCTCAAAAATAAATATCACTATGCAATGTCTCACTCTTTATGGGCGTGCTCTTTCTCCCCTATTTCAACTCTTGAAAAGAGGAGAAGAAAGACTAGGCCCCGCCCACTAAATTATGCAGTATTGCATAGATCCATTAATTAATCAAAGGAAAAATAATTTTAAAATTCAGGCGTTAGTAGAGTCTTATGTCACGGTGATATGTGGTCCACGAATTTACTCTGGAAAAAGGAAAATAATGGCCGTCATGAGCTAGCCGCCATAATTGATTGGCAGGTATTTAGGCGTACTCTGAGAAAATATCGTCGTTAGAAATTTAGACTTCACACTTCGGATGCCCCGCTGTGGACGTTTGCCGATTTTTAATGGCATCTTTATCTGGGAAAGATCGAAGACAATATAAAGACGAAGTTTTGAAGACCTTATATAAGTACCTCGAAGAAGAAATGGATGGCGCTGAACCTCCCTATACCTTTGCCCAGGTATTGCAATATATAGAAACAGACCACGCCCCCAAAATATCGATTTTTTTAGTTTGAAACGTGCTGCGATAATTTCATGGCTTTTGCGGGAATATTCATCGTTATCTCAATCCAGTCGTTATTTGAGAGCAATAACAACTCAGAAAGGCCGGACAGAGAGGAGGTAATTACCTAAAAATTAATACTTATCCAAAAGTTTAAATTTACCTAAGAATTGACATTGACCTAAATTATAACTTAAATTTTAGGTATTGGAGAGAATCCGTGAAAAGACTTTGACTATGGTGGAAGACGTTATCGAATATTACCAGAAGTGTCACCCTGACGAAAAATTCTAGATTTTCTTTTGTAACTTTTTATTTTAGTTGAATAATAAATTTACACATATTTCATACAGTTGAATCAAATCAGGATAGTACCCATTATAACTGAGATTTTCAAATAAAAAATATCATAAATATAAATCACAAACGGCTTAAATCATGGAAATACTTAAATTGGGAAAAGCTCTTTTGATGCTTAAATTATTGGAATCCTGAAGATCTAGCGGCCTTCTTTTCTTGGAATCTTCGTTCATGCTCTTCTTGCCGAGCTCGATGTTTTTCGGAGCGATGCTTAAATTTTTAAAATTCAAACATTGTAAACCATGAATATTCACTACTAAATATACATATAAATCTTAAACATCAACGTATGTCTTAGTTCTAAATTGAAATATATTACCTGAGACCTAAATAACAAAGATATATATCTAAATTCTAAATATCATAACTTGAAGTTTAAAATATACCTGATTTAAAGTTGAATCTAGATCGTCATCCCATCCGGCACCACTGTCATCTAGCTCTCCCAATTGGTTTGCGGGCTAAAATATCAAATTAAACTCCTATCTTAAATTTATGAGTATATGGTTTATTCGTTGTTGCGATTTTGTTTACTCAGATTAAGATGTTTCATTGCGCTTTTTGCATTGTAAAGTTGAAGGTCAAATCTTCAGTTCTCTGAAATCATTCAAACAATATGTATATTCGCTTAAGCCACTTGCCACGAGAGATCTATTAACAATTCGCTCGAAACCTTCATTGAATGCCAACACTACTCATTTCCCACTTTTTGTAAATACCAACGGACTGTTTTCTCTGCCCTATCTAATTCGAATTACTTTTAACTGTATAGTAAGAGCGCGCATATTTGATTAATTATCACCATAATACCATGTTTAGGTAGTAAATAGTGCGGAAAAATTCGGTACGCTTACAAAAAGTAAACGTCTGCAAGTTTTGCCGTCTAATATGTCTAAATTAGATGTTTTCGCCATATTTGGTCAGAATTTAACTGAACCCTAAATCATTCGAGAGGTTTCTGAACGTCTACGAAAACCACTAGATTTACTTTCCTGATCATTTAAAGATTATGAGTCACATGATTAAGAATATTGTCGGAAAACAGGATTGAATATTTCAATTTATTTTGTCATTCTATGATGAAGCATAGGGTATTAAAACAGGATTGAATATATCTTGGAATATGTGGTTTAGATAGTGGGGAAATGTTTTCACTATTTCTTATTCAATAGCCTGCCTATCTATCTATTTGCTTCACGCCTTCAGAATCATCCAGAAACTTTCGCTTTCTATACTCCGTCATGTTTCCCCATCTTTACTTTTTCTGTCAATCTTAGCTTATCGGACTTTCCATCTAGAGAATGTTATGTGATTCAGTAAAACTTTGGTATTTTCACTTTTTTCAAATGTACCAAAAAATCAAATATTTTTTAAATCTCCAAATTTTTGGCACTCATGATTTGATCTAACACTTGTCAGATGCCACTTGCTATTCTGATCACTTCTTATCAGTCAAAAACTGAATGCTGTCTGATTACATCACATCAATAAATCTCTCCCCTCATAAAACAAACATGTCCCTATATGAGATGCCTTGCCTTATCTTATCTCTTTCTCTGGGATCTCTCAAATCACATTATCTCTATCTTTTAAATCCGATAAGTCATTCCCTTATGTCAATAAGCAAAAAACTGTCATCATTTTGACCGGTTCAGGGTTTGGAATCTTCCAATTTGACCTCAAACCGCTTTCCTTAGTAAGCCCTCAAAAATATCTGCGAAGATAAGGTTGATCTTCATGGCCTTAACGAATAATTTTACTTATTTTGTGAATTTCGTAAATTTTCGCGATATAAAAGGCTGATCTTCATGATTTTAGCGAAATATTTAGCATATCATGCCATTTCTTCGAATTTACTCTTTAAAAAGCGATGATCCCTATCAAAATTCTTTCAATTTTTAGGCAATATGTGGCTCCGATTCCTCATTTTCCTATCATTGATCCAAGTCATTTATTCTGCGGTTCAATGCTACATCGGGCAGAAATTATTTAGGTTAGTCTTTAAAAACGTTCTCGATTATAGTCGTCAATTTGAAGCTTCGAGTCGAACAACGCTGTATGCGCTAAGTTTGTCCCGTATTCTTGTGCGGTGGATTGTGAGTGGAAAAATTCGTGCAACGATCACGTTTCGTACACCGCATATCGGTAAGTACCTCCGGAACTTCTCATGCATTTTCAACTTTTCAAAAATTTTAGGGGTCGAAGAACCTTCGTGTCGGGACTTTTACTCAACGCCAAGTCCGCAATGGTGCTTTGCTGCGCTTCTCTGTCGACCAGGATAGAAATGGGTAGGTCTTTTTCATGGAGAAAAGCTGATCATCTTCATTAAAAGTCATAAAATTTTCATCATAATTTGCCTTGGCATGATAGATTTAAAATACATTTAGAAATATATCTTCGTTGAAAATCATGGATCAGCTAACTTTCTTAGGATTTGAATAGAGAAACTCAAGCCGATATTCTCACTCACTTTCTTGTATATTTTAGGATTTCATATATCCTAAGATTTAATATATCCCCTGAGTTTAGACGGTCTTGGTCGAGAAAAGTGTGAATGGAGAGAGCCTGAATCTATTGCCGTCGTAGGGCCCTCAGTCCGAACCAACCCCGTTTTGGCCGCAAATCATTACATCAGGAATATTTTGATGAACAGGTGCTTAATTAGAAATTTGTTTAGTCTTCGTTGAGCCTAATTTTGGATTAAAATGAACTTAATTAAATTTTCGAACCCAAAATTTCGCTTTTTGTTAGTTTTAGTAAAATTATGAACTTGATTACAGAGATGGAGATTCAAGGGTCGACGTTTCTTTGGAAGTCTGCCAATACACCGTGGAAAGGGATCATTGCGATGTAGACGTAAGAAAATTGCATAATGCCTTCGAAATTATGACAAAAAGAGCATCGTAGCGTTACAAATGTCGAAAGTTCGAAATCAAAACTACTAGTCTTTACGTATTTTTCTTATCTAATTCGATCGAAAAAAGCGAAGTATTTTCATGTTAACATGAAATTTCTCCAATTTTTGAATCAAACCATGTCACAAGTATTTGACCTTGATGATAGTTGTACTCGTGAAAAAATGGCAGGTTTTATCGCTTGCCATTGCAGATCGAAAAGGCCAAAAATCAAAATGTTTTTCTTGTAAAAATTTGATACATTTTGGTAAAAATTCAATTTTCATAAGTTATAAAAAAAAATCTATGTAGTTTTCTATTAAAAAAATTGAAACATTAGCGTAAAACATCATTTCTCCGTGTTTTTCAGAGAATGGATGAGGCTTCAAAAAGACGGTTCAATTTGGTGAACGCGAAATTGGAGCGAGAAAAACTGAGAACCGGCAAAAACTCCAAGGTTTCTGGAGACGTGGCAATTTCCTCGAAGAAGGCAGAAATCATCGAACCAAAACCCGACGACGAATTACTCAAGAAAACCGCAGTCAAAAAATCCTAATTTTTCCAGATTTTCAATCAACACAATTTACTCAGAGAGCGATCTCGTAAACGCCTCGCAAACTAAACGATCTTAAATATGTTTATATGATAACTTTCAAACAATATATCACTTATCCTCAGTACGGCCTTTACTTAAAAACATAATATTCGAAGGTATCGATATTTTCATTGAGCTGCATCATGATATGTATTAATAATAAGTACAAGTATTTTAGTTGTGAATATTATTTTGCTTAGTAATAAATTTAAATAAATACGTACCGATGTTGGAATAGCTCCCTCATCTTCGAAACCAAACATGTTTCTTCTTTCGGTTGGGCTTCTTATGTTTGATTTGGGCAAGAGTATGGCCTAAAGTTTAAATAATAATTAATCATTCAAAGAAATATGTTTAATTACAAATAAAACTTTAATATCCTACTTTTTTGGCCTTCTTAATCTGAGGTGCCATATCACCGAAGAAATCCTGTTCTTCAGTCGATGACCTCGAAGTCTGTAATTCATAAATTTATTTAAACTCTTAAGTTACCGTTCAAATATTAATATCCCTAATTCTAATAACTAGAGCATATATTCTAATGTTAATTATAGTCTTAAATAGTTTATATCTGAATTTATATTCCAAATATATTAATATATGAGTTAATATTAATCTAAAATATTTATGCCTGTGCATTTGACTGAGTCATCTGATTTCTCCACTGCTCAATTTTATCCTCTACTTCAGCTTTTTCGTCCCAACCAGATGACCAGGGATCGTTATTTCCCGAAGTAGCTCCGGAAGCGGCACCGTAATATGCCGTACCAGAAGTCGAATAATTAGGAATGTTAGGCGGAGTGGGAGAACGGTGCACGGCTACTTAAATTATAACGTTATTTTATTTAAGAGTGAATATAATTTAAATATGAAGTCTAAGATTAATACAATTTATATGATGCTTATGATTTAAATATAAAGACTTTTCTTATTTTGAAGTTTATATTTCAACAATTTCGATTTAATCATGTTAAATTGATATACCTGAATATGGCAGCTCGCCAATATGGTCCTTCTTCCTGAAACAACAGAAAGCCTGCTTAATAACTCGAAATACTGTTAGAAATAGTCGCAATATCCGGCCGCATAATAAACTTAGCAATGACATTTAAATTGGAGATCTAAAAATTTTAATTTAGGGCCTCTTGTAGTTCCCATCCTCTTTTTTCTTTCCCATGCTATTTTCCAAAGAGGGTAGGAACTAGTGGGTCAAATTTAGGATATCTGAAATACAGTTTAACATTAGGTATACACAGGTTAATGAACCTTCATTGATACATATATAAATAGAATAAACTAAGTATAAATGTTTATTTAACGATTTTGAAACAAAGTACTATCTAAATGCTCTCTGGACTAGATCCAGGTCTAGGCCGACTTTAAGTCACAATGAAAACCAAATTAGGAGAGGAGGGAGGGTACACAAAACCAAAATGTTCTATAGAAAGTTGATACACATGAGGGGGGTACGTAAACACGATTTTAGCCAATCGTCTTTGGCTTAAGAGGAGTACGTACGGGAGATTCAGCTTGAGTCTTGCCTGGGTCTGACTAGATCCGACACAAACCCCTAAACCCGTAGATCGAAGGAAAGGATACGCTGATTATTGCTGTTTAACTTAGTTTCTAAGGCCACGATTTTTGTCAAGTGAATTTAATATTTTTGCCTAGTTAACAAGAAACTCAACGAGTAGACGCTGGGAGGTTTTCCACCGCAAAAATTCGGTCATTGTCTCTCGTTTCATTATTCAGGATAGTAATTCAGACGCCGACTGAACTGACGGTATAATCCACCGCGTAAGGGGATATTTGTGATGGAAAGCGTCTCAACGTCTGCTAACGAGTATGTAAATTTATGCATAGAAATTTCGATTTTTTAGAAAATGACATGATATTCAAATTCAATAACATTAAATATTGATGACTGAATATCATGTCTTCAAATCTTTAACATATAAATTTGATAGATGCCTAAAATCATTCAAAAGCGAAACTATTTTTTAATGACGTCATTTTCTTAAATCGAAGTCCCCTCAGGTCGTTTCAACATCTCATTGGCTTGCAGGTATCTGAAGGCGTGTTTGTAGCCGGCCAAATAGTAGTCCTGAAGAATGGCTCGCTTTGGCGGGAATAGCGCCTGCGCTCCTCGCACAATATTCGACATGTTCACCTGAAATTAGAAATTCGAATAATCGAAAACAATTTAAAAAAGTAAAAAAATAGATAAAATAAAAATTACAAATATAATTTTTTTAAATCTACTTACGCTAACATGCTGACTCCCTACAGTCATGTTCCATTCGAAGAAGGCCTTATCGTCTGAAGGACAGATGTCGGCAACGCTCGTGAACGGCGACACCGTCACCGTCCGCATGTCCTCGAAATCAGGCAGGTTGTTCGAATAGCCACCGTCGATGTAGTGCTGCAATAGAGGAGGGGACATGTTAAATTCTCATTTATAAGAAAGGGATATATAAATTTTGTTTCATCTATTATGTTAAAAGATAAATCATTCATCAAATGTATATTTTCCAAGTAGAAGTGAAAATTTATAAAATCTTCTTGTATCATCATGAAGTTATATGAAACGTTCGATCCGAAAAATCAAATATCTATCTTTTAAGAAAGAAAGGATATATGAAATTCCTATTTACAAAATGGACATAGAAATTTGGATATATGCGAAATCCCTTACACATCCGTCGATGCAGGGCGGCTCGCCCTTGAATCCCATGCTGTAGATCGGGATGTAGCACGAGCTCATCAGACAGTCGATCAGACATTTGCGATCCGTGAATGAAGTCAGCAGTTTGTTCTTTCGGGTCTGAAACGGGGACATATGAAATTATTTTCTGTCAAAAACGGATATATGAGCTCCTCTTTTGGATATATCAAATTCCACCTTATGGTCAGTGACAGAAATGTGGAGTCGTTCCTGTAACGGCGTAATGTCTTCGGGGAGAAAACCGTCAACGACCTGAAAGGCGTCATAAATATTGAAAAAGGCGCCATAATCATTAAAAAAAAGCGTTATACCTTAATCAGTTTCTCGTTCAAATAATATCCTGGCGTCATCGCTCCCAACCTGAGACTATTCAATTCGTCGGCCATCTCATAGAGAATATTCAGCCCGTCATTCAATCTGGATTTAAGGCGTAAATGGCATCTTTTTTGTAATTCTTACTTGTCCGGAACGAGCAAGAAGAGTGACGCCACCAGCGAACCGGCCGAAGCTCCGGAAACCCGAGAGACTTTGCTCACGAGGGGCTGCAATTTTCAAATTTAGATTTTTTTCTATGGCTGAATTAAAAAATTTTTAAACTTTGATTTTTATCAGGTACAATAAATGTTAAACTCATTGTCATACCTGTCCATTTTTCAGTAGACACGATACGACACCAAAATGATACGAACCAAGGAAGCCACATCCACTGAACGATAGACAGACGTCGGCAGCTTCTAAAAAACGATTTCATATATCCCTTTTAAGCGAGGATTTCATATATTTCCTCTACCTTTAACTGGAACTTTTGCGATCAAGGGTCGAAGCATTTTCTCCTTCTTCTCTTCTGTACCGGCAACCTCTCTGTCCTTAACGTCGACGTTATCGTCGTTGACGCTGGATTCAGAATCTGGAGGGAGTGCGATAGTTGCGTTACCATCAAGATTCTTCTCATTCAGATTGACGTCCGTGGATTCAGATGACGGGTCATCGATCTAAAAAGACTACGGTATTTTTGAGGATTTAGAAAATATTGACGAACCATATTATTTTCTTCGGAATATTTCGTCGATTCCAGCTCGTATTGCACTGAATCTGAAAAGGACTAATTAAAATTTTGGAGAAAATCAAAATAAATGGAAATACTACACAACACGAATAACGAAAGGTACGCTTAAACGACGGGATAACACATAGAGAGACTAAATGAATAATGGATGCAAAGATGAAATGGAGAACGATCATTCGCCTTTCAAAATCTTAAAAGTTGTATTTTTGGTCCCGATTTACTAAAGACTTCCACAGGGACTGTACGAGGCAACTCGTATTTGACGGGATGACGAGACCCTTTTTAGTAAATGGCGAGATCTCTTTTCCCATACTATCTCATCCCTTAACCTAAACATAGCACACGACCTCTCGTCAAATACAAGTTGCCATGACACAATAATGCATGAGATCGCAAATGAGATGAGCGGGGGAAAGATCATTCAAATTTGTGTGGAAGGGGAGAAACACTGCAACCAACATAAAGATATTGCATGCTATAATAATTTCATATGCAAGAGACATAATATATCATGAAATATATGGATTTTTAGGTATCTTATGATAAATACCACCCCTTAGGTAGGGTCCCCAAGCTCCGCCCCTTTGCAAAAATGCGTTTGTGGTAGAAGCGTGGTAGTCTTAAACGACAAATTTGGGAAAGGAGTACCCTTCAAACCCAAAATGTCTCAAAAACTCACCCTAGATCGTCGATACACCTGTTAAGATGGTTCTGTGCAAAAAGTCAAACACAAAATAGCTGCACGCAACCATGCACAAGCAATATTTCGTCTGCGAAAATGCGTTCATCTTGGGTGACGAATTTTTCGGTCAGGGAATTTTCTTTTTGTTTTTCGTCGCAAAAATCTTATTTACAACCCAGATCACCTTTTATGTGCAAAAATCGATTCAAAATGAGATTTGGCATATCCACTTGGGAGCCCTAATTTAGACCTATTCTTTTTCATTACGATGAAATATACAGTAAACTTCTCATATATCTCATTTGATCAGCATTGTTTGTCGGTATGGCTCGAATCTGCTGCACATGCGTGTTGAATATAAATTAGCATATCTCTTATTCGAGAGCCACTCTTTTCTATACATGAATGATTATCTCCCCACCTATACATGGCTATATCCCCTGTATCTACCAATATCCATGCTAATGAGGTATTGTTGATGCTTTATGCCAGCCGCCTTTACTCACTCATATTATGCTGCATACAGTTTTAGGTAGGATATTCTAAATCTAGGCCTGAATTTAATAACACGTCATTTTTATCGTGTATTTTGAGCTAGATTCTAATAAAAAGCACTTTTTCAAGTAATTCATCATCTGAAGCCTAATGTTCAAGGTTATAATGAAATGATACTTTGTTTCAAATCGCGTATCACTTCGTGCTGATTTGAATGAACATTTGTATCCCAGCCGTTTTCCAAAAACCGGGAACAATGGTCATCAATTTGAGCATAATCTCGTTAGACTTTTGTCATTTTGTCCTTCTGTGCATCTTTTTCGCCTCTTCAATTTTAATGGTCTCTAGGATTTTGTGTTCACCTGTACCTCGAGCGGGTTTCGCTTTCGTGTTTCCGGAACAGGTGCCCTTATAAAGGCTCCTAACGGCAGCTTACCCTTGGATTTTCTTTCTCTCCCTCTTTTCGTTCTTTCTCCTTTTTTCTTTCTTTCCCTAGCCCCCTTAACTATCTCTCTCCATAGTTACGACCCCACTATTATCTGTCTGCCAAAGGTGGACCCATATTGAGCCAGTCCCCTTATATTCTAATTTTCAGCCTCTTTACCCTCTTCTTTATTATCCATACTTTATTTCGCTCTCATTCTCTGGATTTCTCTCTCTAATCTCTCTAACTTGCCTTTTAGATCCTCTCGTACCACTGTACCAGCGCATACATTTGCTCATTCACATCCTTGTCAGCATTATTATCAGAGGACCCGATAAGCTGACCCCAGAACTCTACCCATCAACAGCATAATCTGCACACTTGAGAAGGGCGATGTTACGCGGGTCAGTCCTCCTAATTTTCGCCTACCTACCGCAAATTTTTGGCGAGGGCTTTGGTAAGTCAAAAAACTCTTTTTGAAAACTTAAACAATTCTATTTTTAGTGGCCGAAGTATCATGTTCTGCGGACAGCCTTACCGTGATGTTGAATAAATCCGATCCGGATGTTGCGAAATGGATGGCCGAAAAAAATTCCCTGCCGGTGGTAAGTTGAAAACAAACAAATTTCTTAAGGAATTTTTCAATTCAAAAAGTTTAAACTTTGAAAAGATATGGCAATGAAATTTTTTAAAAACCTCGAATATTTTAATTTGAAATTTTAACCTATTGAAAATTCCAAATAATGAGTATTTTCGAGACACCCACATTTGGTGGTATCATGATGGTCCTCTATTTATGAGCTAGAACATCGTCAAATAACAGATTATCATATTGTCTTATCAGTAAATACTCTATACGTCCATTTATGGTTGTTATTGAGGTGTACGTCTACGGTCACAAAATGCGGCACTCTTGTGGGTCATCGATGAAAAAGGAGAGTGGCGAAGTCAACTACAATCTGACCGTCCCTTATGGGAAAGAATGCGACGTCATGTTGGCTGATGTGGTGAGAGAATAGGGAAACTGAAGAGAAACAAAAAAAAACTAAGATTACTGTAGGAATATTGATTTTGATGATGAAGATCAGTTTTTTTATACAGGGAAATTGATAAATGTTTCATCTGAGTTCATATTTTGGGGGATTATAATGCAAAATTCAAATATTTGTGATCAAGATAAGTTTTTCCCTAAAAACAATATGAAATTTAAGAGGAGTATCAATGGAAAAATTATGAAGGTGATCTTTTTCTATAGAAATTCTTTAATAATGTCAGGAGCCCAACTACCGTACCGCCGAAACTACCATCGCTCTCGAAGACAATGCCGATTTGAGCATCATGAAAACCCTCAGAATCAATCACGTCTTCTGCCTCTATACGAGGAGCGTCCAAACCATCCGATTCAATGACGTTTCTAGGTAAGTTTGGAAAAGAGATAAGACAAAATCCTAAAAAGAGCTCAAAATTTCAGAAGAGAAATAAAAAATTTCAAAAATAAACCTAAAATTCTGAAAAAGATAAAAAAAATTTCAGTGATCAAAAAGTCGAGGACTCTATCGGTGGTAAGCCCAAGCCCAAAGTCGAAATGTTCTTCCACAACGCGAATGGAAAGCCGCTGAGAGCAGCCAAATTGGACGACGCCGTTGAGCTATTCATCGCTTTGGTGCCTGACGGTAAGATTTTCATGAAAAGAGATCAAAATTCTTGGAAAGAAGTCAAATATTTTAGAAAAAAAATGCCGTTTTTGAAAGGAGATTTTTGCCAAAAGACAATAAAATATTTTCAGAGGCTTACCACGGAATCACCCCCATTGAGTGTCTGTTCTCTGATCGTGAAGACATGCAAACCCCAGGAGCGCAGAGGCTTACCTTTGTACAGGGAAGGTAAGTAACGTGGATTAAAAAAAATCCTTCGCAATTTTTTAATCTCAGCCCCCTAATTTTTTTCAAAACTTATTCCCCTATTTTTTAAAATCTCATTCCCATAACGTTTCATTCAGTTGCCCCGTGAGTGAAATGTCCGTTATCGACCCTCTAGCCAATGTCAATGAACAGGTCTATTTCTCGAAATTCAACGCGTTTCGATTCGGCTCTCAGTCGACTGTGTTTGTCCACTGCAACGTGCAGGTTTGCCTCAGGAGCGAGGAGTGCCATCGGGTAAATATTGAAAATTTGTAAAGTCCTAAGGTAGTAATGTCTCCAATCCACATGTTAATTCTCTTCTAACTCACCTTATCCTTCACCTTTAACTATGCCTTACTACCTTACGAACTTTACAAATTAGCTAAAATATTAATCGGCCAAATGAAATGAAAGTTCTTGTGTTGAAAAATAGCGAGAAACACAACAAATTGCGTACCTCGCTTTCTTTCCATTGTCTCTCGCTGACTCGTTTCTCTAGCACTCTAGCCTCCCTCTTTGCACACATAGTCGTGACGCGCATTTCTCGCAACGGTGCTCTTTAACGCACAAATTGTCTCATTTCATTTGACCGATACAATAAGAGAAATTTCTAGGCTAACCCTAGAAAATGATTGAGATTTGCCTAAACGTTCTTTTCAGGACTGCTTCAAGCGTGTGACTAACTCGAATTTGACTGCAGAAAGACTAAGATTCCGACACAAGCGTTCCGCTGCCATTGAAATTGCGCAGAATCGGCTGGGCGAATTGGTGAATATCACCGAGGCATTCACCATCCTCAACAACCAGGAGTCGGAAGAAAGTGGGAAATTATTTTATTGTCGCTGACCGATAACTTGAGACAGAATAAAAGTGAAGAAGATTTGATGCATGGAAATTAGCACGCTGTTTGCAAACAAATAGACGCCATTTCATTGATCCCCAAGAAATGGCTTTGACAACTATTTGTGCATACGCAATGCACACTTTTCATATTTGTATCTCTACATCATTTATTTTGTCTCAATTTATCGGTCATTAACAGTAGTTTTTTTCAAAAAATACTTTTAAAAATTCATTTAAAAACTCGAAAACATATTCAAATTTAATTTTCTTCTTTTTAGTTTCACAGCCGGTTTCATCGTCTGTCGAGCAATGCACTAGAGTTTCGGAATATTATTCGTTTTTGCCAATCATCTGTCTTTTCCTGCTCTTTTCGACGATTTGCGCCTTAATCCTCGCCTCCTACTTCGGATATCGGATCCGCTATGGCCGAAAGGTAAGATGCGCACGGTTTTGCACAAATTGTACTTTAATCTCTGGCACTCGAATTCAAATCCTATCATATGACATATTTTTTTATAAAGATTATATTTATTCTCCCTTTTCCATTCATGGAGTTTGAGAACACTTATATTTGACAAGAAAAGGCGAGAGTGGAAGAAAGCGTGCTTTTGAAATGAAATGTCGAAAAGAAAATCGATAAAATTCACCATGTTTACATTTTTCAATTGCACCATTTTATATTGTTGACGTTGAAAACTTTAGCAAATGAAAATATTTCGAATTCAAGCCAAAAATGGCTAGATGAGTAAATTTATTACTCATTAATTTACCGGATTTCGTAATACACTCTGTCTGAGTCAGACTCTCTATATGGAATTGACTTATAGAAAGAAAAAGAATGAATCTCTCTTTCCACGTCTAAGAAGAGGGGGTGAAAGTCGTCTGACATATGTTTCTCAGTTAGAGAAAAAGAGAAAAATCTCTAGTCTCATGGTTAAGGATAGGCGATCGAAAACGTATGACCTAATTTAGGATTGCTTCGATGTGAACCCGCCCTCCTCAGTGGCTACTACTTCAGCCGCACTCCCCAACCCAGCCTTCCCTCAACGCTATTCGGTGTCATACGCTAATCGTAACTTCTCAGCGTTCCAATAAAGCGATAAAATTTATCGATTTATTGTTTTTTTTCATTTTTACCTTATTTTCCAATCCTCAAGCCAAAAGTTTATTATTCTAATGTCGATTTGCTATTTACTTTTATGAAAAAGTGATCTTCGCCAAAATTATTATTTTTGCTAGATTCCTGCTTTGTTTCAATATTTCTTGATGAAGATCAACTTTTTATAATGGAATAATTGACCTTCATAAAAAGTCTTTAATAATTTCGTTATTTTTCCAAAAATAAGCTCAAAATTCTATCACGTCCAATATACCGATTGCTATAGACGAATTTGTTTTGTTATGTTTTCAAATTCAGCCCTCTCTTCTCTTTCGATTTCATATCTCTAAAATGTGCTTATTCATCATTGGTTTTTCACAATTTTCGATTTCTTCGACTTTTTTCAAAGTTTCAAATTTTCTTGCCATCTTTCTGTCTAAACTGAGTATTTCAATCTGATGATCTTAAAAATTTGCACTTTCACTTACGAATGACTCAAGTTATCATTGCCAAATTAGGTTATAATTTACTCTGCATCTCTAACTCTTCAGTATTTAACCATAGAAAATATGCAGAGTTTAAAAAAATGACTCAACTTTCATTGTTTTCATTTATCCTTATCATCATTTTTGTTGTATTTTTTGCGAAGGAAAAAAATGAATTAGTCATTTTGTCGAATCGTCACTAAATTTATCATTCTCCAATGCACAACCACTTTGCTAAGCCACCATTTTCAAATATCTTGCGCCGTATTTGAAACATTTCGATGCCTATGCTTTATCATAGGAACAATATCCTAGACTTCAAGGATTTGACCATTTTTAGCTGTCTTACTGTAGAGATTTCAATGGTTTCTCGAAGTTTCATTCATAATCCTTGCAGACTTTTTACGGGGCTATTCATTATGACATGATGCAATTTATGAATTGAAACAAGAATCTGACTGACTCCTTCGCGCAAATCCTGTGCATTATACCAGCTGGGTTTTGGCCTCATTTAGACCGTCCTTTTCCCGCTTTCTCCTCTTTTCCCACACTATTTCTTCAGATCGATGCAGTTCAGATTTTTTCCAAAAATTTTCCTCGCTTCTTTTTTCTCTCTTCAGATCTTATTCTATTTCTTCAGTTTTTGCTTTATCCTCAAGACGCGCTATGCGCGAATTCGCCATGTAATTGCTTGGGGGCTTGTCTGTCTATTCTTTCTCGCCCTTTTTTTCTTTTCTTTCCGCTCCTAATGATCTTTTTCTTTCTCGTTCATTCTTTCTCTCCTTTTTCTCCCGCTCTCTCTCCATTCTTCATACTCTCATTCTTTCTCGCTCTTTTCTTTCTCTCTTTCCCCTAACTCTCTCTATTCTTCATGCTATCTCGTACCATCTGTCCTTCTTTGCATATATCGACATTCTTGCCTCATCTCCTTATTCAGCTTCATCCGCCAAATTCTTCCCAAAAGCCCCTAATATGGATCTGGAACGAATCGAGAACAACGTCTATTTTGCCAGTAAGTTAGCAAATTTTTTTATTTCTAAAAATCATATGAGAGTGCCCTTGCGAATTAAGATCTTTTAAAGGTATTTACGAAAAAGCACTGATACCCCTCTAAATTGTATGCAAAATTGT
This sequence comes from Diploscapter pachys, assembly GCA_002287525.1. NCBI lineage: Eukaryota > Metazoa > Nematoda > Chromadorea > Rhabditida > Rhabditidae > Diploscapter > Diploscapter pachys. The sequence goes on from LIAE01007639.1 coordinate 49,180, forward strand.
ATCGAATTGCATATGAAAAATGTTCGTTTATATTATGTCCTTAAGTGTATGCTTGTGCTAAGACCAAATTAAGCTTGTTACCCGGAAATTTGATACATATTCCGAATAAGAATACTTGTCTACCAAGTTCGAGTACGCTCTTACACTTTACTTGCATCCTAAAGATTTCTTCCCACGCTTATCCAATTTTTGCTTCTGCTAACTATGATGATTTTTTTTTCGCTTTCATTGAATTAAATTGAAAAGCATGATGCAAGGTTCTTTTTTAATGTTTGTTTTTTTTTCAAGAACTCAGGCCTTTGTTCATTTTTCTGAATCATAATTTCTTTCTTTCTTTGATTTTTTCGCATTTCGTTGATTTCTTCTCATAAAAATCGGTTGGTCTCCTCAAACTTTCTGGAACATTCGAAATTTTGCTTTGGAGCGAAAATGTCGTCGTCGACTCGTCGCACATCCGGTTTAGCAGCTCTGAAGAAAATGGCGGACCCCGAATCCGAAGACTATATGTCTTACCTGATGGGCTCTAACAATTCTAAAACAGATTCTCGAAAGTCAAGGGATTTTTCTGGAGCCGGCGTTTCTAGACCTGATTCCCTAAAGGACCGTGATTTTTCCGGAATGGGATATACGACCAGAAGAGATTCACCTTCTAGAACGGGGTCGAGAGCTGAGAGGGATTATTCTGGAGCAGGATATTCTAGCTCGATTTCCAATGGTACTTCTAGAAAAGAACGGGATTTTTCTGGAACTGGGATTTCCGAAATTTCTTCGAGCACCAGATCCCGGTTAAATCGTAAGGACAAATCTCTACCTTGTCTGATTTTTCTTAATACCTGCTGAATTTCGAAGCGATTTTTCTCCCGAATTGGTCAAAAATGCATGTGTTTTTGTTTGGATTTGTTTCAAACGCCCCCTACGGAGCAAGAAAAAGCTGGAGGACTTCATTTTATTTCTTCGTCGAGATTTTTCGAAGGGCCTACCTGATTTTCCCTATTATCATCATGGACATAGCTACTTATACGAAGATTCGCGCTAAAATGATCGAGAATCACAAGAAGCGTAACTTTTTTGAAATACTTTTTTCATAACTTGTGCACGGCTTTATGTTATCTTTCAATTTTAATTTTAAGCATGATTTTAAATACTTTATCATTAGATTCAAATAAGGTATTCTATTTAAAGGGATGATTTCTATAAATTTTCTTACGAATTAATTAAAAATCTAAATTTCATAGCTTGTTCTTAAATGACTATTTGTAGTCCACATCCACTTTTGAGGAGAGAGTACGGGAGGGAAGTAAGGAAAAAGAAAAATTGGGTGTGGAATACAAGAGGCCGTTTGAAATTTATATATGTTTAAATTGTAGGCATGGAGTCCCAGAACTCTCACGACAAGGAGTTGGAAATTGAGGCGGCCGAAGAAAGAGAATACGTGACCAAATATCACGAAGGCATCAATTGCCCTGAACGTAAGATAGTTAAATTATTAAAAAGATATATTTAAACAATTATAAAATATCATCATCTGAGATCTAAATAAATATATTCAGACTAAATTTATATTTTAAAAAATACTCAATCGATCCTTCAGAAGTCGAAGGAGAAATCCTCCTGGAGTCCGACGTCGATGACTTCAGACGCACGTCTAACGTCGCTGCTGATCAGGTAGATGACGTCATCATGTCGTGACCCTAAAATGAGGTCGTCTAATTTCAGGAGCAAATTATCGCCGTCGCTGAACAGCGTGGCTACGAGGATGACGATGAAGTTGGCCGTGAGTTGGACGCTGAAATCCACGTCCCGAAGTACAGCCCTCCATCTCCTCCTCAGGTAAGAGGCGTAATATGTGTGTTTCAAGGGGGCTGTGATTTTTAAAGGGCGTTACAATTTTCGAGAAGCGCCATAATTTTTAAATAGCATCATATTTGATGAAAAGAGGCGTCATATAAATAATCTCTCAGGTCCAAGACAGAAACATCGAGAACAGAAGCCCCCCGACTTATCATACCAAGAAGGGCGCCGTCATCTGGCCGCCGGTCGACGAACAGAACAAGGCTGCCAAAGATGCTGGGGACGACGACGTCAAAGCGCTTCCAAAAAAGCGAGTCTCTGACCTGATCGCGAGATTTAATTCCGGAAGCATCGAGAGCGGAAGCGGTAACAAGGACGTCAAATATAAGTCTGGTAAGACTTGAAATCAAAATATAAAGTGCCCTAAAATTGTTGTTTATAGAAATCCCTAAAAATGATTTGAAGTCGATATATTTTAATTTTTGCCTTTAGAGTAAATATACATTTTAAAAAGTGAAATAGTTGCAAATTAAATTTTTAACGATTTAGAATACGGCGCCACAGGCCAAGTCAATCGACTCCAAGTCACTGATTTTCGATAAAATCTCAAAAAATTCCCGAAATTGCAAATTTCTTAAGTCAAGTTCCTGTTCACTGGTCGAATTTTTCCTACACTATATGTCTTCTTTTAAAAAAAATCAGTTATTTCTTGTTTCCCTTAAAATCGATAGTTAATGGGCGTGGCCTGATTTTAATTTTTTATTCGCAATTTTTCCTGCATAATTTTCATTTTCATTTAAGTATTGATTTATGCTGGTGTTCACATGTTTTTATACAATGCTTTACGCTTGAAAATCTCAATCTTCAATTTCGTATTATTTATTCAAAATTGTATGCACATTTAATGTTAATGTAATAGCAATAAATTACAACGTTTAAGGCACACTTTCAAGAGTATCAATTTGATTTAGAGGTAAAGACATATAATTAAGATCTTGAATAGATCGTCACGTATAAAACTATGAAGTTCATTTCTCTTAGATATTTACATCATTTTAAGGTATAAATTCAGGTCTGAATTAGGAACCTCATCATTTTTAATTGCTTTTTGGAGCATATAATCTTAAAAGACCTCTTTTAATTAACATTCAACTTGTCTGTACTAAACATAGATCACAACTCAAATAAGAACATACAACAAAATTATCGTCATGCTTTTCAAATATTGTTGATACCCAAATCTGGGAGGCGTGCAAAGTGGGACGCACAGCTATTTCTAGCGATTAGCAAATTGAGAAATAGCACGCGAATAGTAGGAGAGAAACTGGCGCCTAAAATCGCTTCTTTCTCTCCTCATTTTTGATCTCCCAGATTTGAGCATCAACAATATCGTCGTAATTTTCGTAAATTAGGTTGTCTTAAAATCACATCCTGCTTGGAGGCCTTAAGAATTGGTCTGTGGGAATTGGTGTGGTTTGGGTGAGGTCTTCCCTCGACACGAGAGGCACCAGAACCGAGGTTTTCCTTCCGAACCCTAGCCCGGCAATTTCCGACGTCTGATCTGCTGAGCGTGCTCGTGCTTCCACCAGCTCGTCCTTTTCTGAAATGGCTAATTCAAAATTAAAGAATATTTAATCTAATTTATATCATAGGTAAACATATGAATATGGTGCTATATAATTTATATTTATAACAATTTAGCATATGTAAATGGTATATCTAGGTTTAAACTCAATTTATACGAACTTAATGTGAAAATTCAAATAGACTTAAATTTTAATTATTAAATAGAAAATACCTCGATTATCTAATAGAGAAGCAATGACTTTGTGTCCTGGAATTGAGTGCATTTAGTGCAGATTAAAGAAAATCGTGATTTTAAATATATTTTCATATTTTAAAATTAGAAATTTGCCTTGTTCCGCCAAAAACTGATCCCACATGACATCGACGACTTCTGTGCACATCAGCACTCCAGAATGAATGGTTATCATTTTTAACACAAATACTCCGTCCATCTTTATGAAATCCCGAACGAACTTAAATTGGACATATTAAATTCAATATTTTATAAGTGAAGAGCAAGTTGATCTGCATCAATAAGCCTAATTTTTAAATGTACTCTCCATTGTTTCCGAGATGAACCCTTGCAAAGAAAAGAGGGAAGGGGTACCCGCGAGCCTTAGCTATGTGTCTCTGCTCCTCTTATTACCCTTTAGTCTCGATGCGTGCGTCTCGCAGGGTATAGACGCAGAGTGCATATGATAAGGCTCATTTCGAGGACAATGGAGAGTAATGTTCCTACTTCTTCCAGTTCAGTTTCAAAATCGATCCTTTTAAATGAAACATCGGCTAATTCCAGTCTTCTAGCGATAAACTTCCTTCTTTGGTCGAAAGGTATGGAATAGAATATCCATGAAATAATTGAATACAAAGAAACGCAAGCCAAGACCGAATACCAGAGCCATAACATTATGAAAACCTGAAATATCCAACATTCAACTTCACGTTTAAACCTTAGCCTATGATATTAAATCTAAAACTTTCATATGTAATATTATCAAAGCTTGAACATTCAAATTCAGTTTTTAATATACAACTTTAAAACTACATTGTTTAAGCCTCAAATCTCGGTACTTTAAGCTTAAAACCTCTATATAAATCCCTAAATCTCAATATCTAAGTTCATGCATTCGAAATAAAATAGAATCTTACCTTTTCACTGAAAATATTAATAACCAGAACGCATTGTACGGTATGTCTCTGAACGTGACCCAAAATGCGAATTTGCATGTCACAATATGTGATCATTGGAAAGTTCGGAGACTCCTTCCAACCTGAACTAGCATTTTGGTTACCATCATTTCATATACGATTTTTGGTAGCCCTTACCATTTCCTGCTATCAAATCAAATACCATTCCGAACCCATAGAAAGGTCTTTCTCCTAATACCAAAAATCGACTCAATAACCACATCGAAAAATTAAACATAAAAATATATATATATATTTGTTTTAACTTACCTGAAACAAAACGTTGGACAAAAACAGGGCTTTTATGCCGATATACAGAAAAGTTAAATAGGCCTCGTAAAAACGGAGATTTAGGAATTTGAAAATTCTGAAAAAGTTCGTTTATCTTAGTTAGGGCATGAAGTAGCGCGAGTAAATTAGGTAACTAATCATACTAATGATCTCACCCCAATCAGCAGGTCGTCTCACCAGGGCTGTCGGAGCTCCACTCTGAATGGAGTTCAACAATTTTTCCACCCCCGACAGCCCTGGATCTCACTATCTAATTCGAGATATTTCCAAATCTCTATAAATAGTCATCTCTGCCATTCAATACAGGTTTTCACTCACGTCGTCTAGTTTTTTTCCGAATCCTCTCTACGCAGAACAGCAGTTCCCCCCTACATGACCAATCTCACTACTGTGATCTCCCGTTACTCGTCTATGTTAAATTTTGTAAATCGAATTACCTATGATGGTAAGGATGCGTGGAACCAAATCTGAACCTATGACGAAAAACCGAAGACAAATGAGCGGCCAAACCGTTGATATTCGCTCTTCTCTGGGCTAAATTAAAACAATCCAAAAAAACGTATTTTTTCATAAGAAGACCCACATAAAATTATATGAAAATACAAATCTCGGGGCTTTTATCAAAGGAAAAAGTCTAAATTTTCGAACCTGGCTGCACGTTGGACTTATCGTTGGCAAATCCCATAATATCTTTCAATCGTATCCCTAAAAAATTCGAATTTATGCTAATTCCTAGGTGTTACTTTTATACCAGACTTATCATAGAGCAATCTCCAAAGTAGACATGGCGAATAGAACATAAACGCAACGATAACCAAGAAGAATGGTACCCATTGGTAGTACGATACCTAAAAATGGTATCAAATAGGTGATGGCTGCTGCTATTTTTTGGTAATAACGCTACCATTGTCCTATCCCTGTGTGAAACTTCTGGTAGGTCTCCTTCAAGCGGTGCGTAATAGGTATTTTTTGCCCAGCAGTACATTTCTAAATTAATAATTAAAAATAGGGGGTTTTTGTTTATTTTTAGAGGATCTTTTGTTTTATTATATACGCCTATTATAATTCTTATGCATTTTATTGATTCAAGACAAATTTTATTGGCATGAATTTTTATTTACTCTAAGATTATGCACATGAATGATAGTGCGGTTTCTGAATTTAAAGATGATAAATAGACCCCACGCGTCAGCTTATTGATTTTTTTTTGAAGTTACAGTATACCTGTATAATCTTCCCAACTACTACGGTATTCCGCAGGCAGCCAGCACTCGATAGGTCGACCGCCGAACATTTTCAAACTTATTAGGACCTGAATTTAAATTCAGATTTATACAAAGTTATGATGCATAAATTTAAACTAGAATCGAAGCTTAAATTGAAAAATATCTCAAATTAATAATTTATAAATAAAAATTTTAGGTAAGAGAATGAAAATTTGAACTGTGGATATTGTTATACCGCAGTTAATAATAAAAATGTCGTGGTGTAATAATAGTGTAGTCTATCCGAAATATCGTCATCAGGTTGGGGTTGAAGAAATGATAGAGTACCGACGATTTCAGAGAATACCATCTTCCTAAAATGATATCTTTTAATTCATATATATTTTTAATTAAATAATAATTTATAGTAAACAGATAAAAATTTAAATAATTCAATATAATAAAAATTCAGAGAATAAAATCTAGGCCTCAATCTATAACGCTAAGGCTTTACTGGTATAAAGTACGTCTAGATTTAGGTAAATAGTCGAGATGCTTTATGTGCTGAAAGTGTGAGAGTTTTCACATACAGTCTCTAAGAAATTCGAACAGTGCTACGATCTAAGTCAATATATTCTTACACAAATAGGAAAACACTTAATATGGGAACATTTTAAGATTAAATGAAATTTCAATAATAAGATTGTCGTTACCCCTTTTTAGCGTTTGTAGTTCTAGGTAGTTTTTTCGGGGCGTAATAAGCAATTCGGGATATAGATCTGGGTATCCAAATTATGAAACTGAATTCAAATAATAAATAAGAAACAAATCAATATATTGCAATTTGACCCTAAATACTATATATAGAAAAGCTTAATCATATAAGCACTTCTCAGTTCGTATACATTTCAGGCTTGATGTGGCTGTTTAAATATTTAAATATCGAGTATATTCACTCTCTTCACTCTCATGCGAATGATCCTCGATGACTCAAATTATGAATAATCTTTGAAGAAATCAAACGTTAAATATTTCAATCTGAAATTCACCTTTCGAACTTGTTTACTCTTCATTGTTTTTGAAAAAAAATCTTACTAAGGGGGGTGGGAGGCGTATTCACGAATGGCGCAATATGAAATACACGGCGAAGAGCAGAGCATAGTGGCTAACCTCGCGAGTACCATTTTCTTCTTCCTCTGCAAAAGTTTTTGTAGGACAAAGTGAGTAAAATGCGGTTTAATAAAATAATTTTTAAAAATTTTTAATTAAAAAAACCCAAAATTATATCATCATTATATAAAATGTTGCAATAATACTTTCTTTTTTATTTTAAATTCAGATCTTATACTTTAGATCTCTGATTGAACATGCACCTAGTCTGATGATCGTTCTCTGCGTCCTTGCCCTCTATTATTTGCTGTGCCTGTGCTCTCCTCTATTCTAATTCTATTTTCCGTTTCGTCAATCATAAGGCTAGAGTTTCTTGTGTTTTTCGCTTTCAAACCAGTGTCGCCAACATTGATCAATCTTTACACACATTTTCACTCTTTAAATTTAAATTTAATCGACACTTAAATTCTTTACCTTAAATGTAATATCTATGTCCTAAATAAACTGTTATCGAACCATAAAATTAATACTTTTTCTTAGTATCATGCATTTATTCTGAGTTTATGTATTTTAAATTCAATTTATCTTTCAGATATGAATAAACTACTTCGTGGTGTGATAAAATACCGCCAGACCGTAAAAGATGACCTAGTAAAGCAGTTCAAGGAAATCGCTGATAACCCGAAGGTTAAATTTATGAAAAAAATCGATAAAATAGTGAAGATCAGCTTCTATTTTATAGACAATCAATAGATTTTGATGAAGATCAGCTTTTCATCGTCTTAAGATTATATTTTCAATAAAAAATCGATAAATCACTAAACACGCTATTTCAGCCCACCGCAGTAATGTTTACTTGTATGGATTCTAGAATGCTTCCTACGAGATTTACTCAGTCCAGGGTTGGCGATATGTTTGTGGTTCGGAATGGGGGAAATCTCGTGCCTGACGCTGCTAATTATGGTAAGATGACGCCTTTTTCAAATTATAACCTCCCTAAATTAGGCATTTCCACCGAAGTCTCAGTAACAACTGAACCAGCAGCTCTTGAATTAGCCGTGAAGAGAGGCGGGATCAGACATGTGGTCGTGTGCGGTCATTCGGACTGTAAGGTTAGGGAAAATCGATATTTTGGTGACTAAGCCAAATATTTGATATATTAAACCAAAGTTTTTGGCATACTAGCTCAAATGTTTAGTATTTAGGCCATGAATACCCTTTACGGTTTGCACCAATGCCCCAAAAATTTCGACCCAGAATCACCAATGGACCATTGGGTCAGGCGAAACGGGTATAGATCGATACAAAGGTAGGTAAAATTTTAAACAAGTTTTAATTCGAATTTTCAGGCTAAACGAGAGACTGCATTATGGCCCAAAAGTAATGGAGTTTAAGAGTGATATCACACAAAGTCAAAGTTTTGAAGCTATCATTGATCCATTTGATAAATTGGCTGTCGAAGATAAATTGTCTCAGGTAATTAATTTTTTCTCAGTTTAAATAGCATAGGTATGGTCATAACATTATTTTTAATTAAAACGACTATTTTAAGAGTAAAATAATCTAGATAAACGTACTTCAACAAATGACAAACATAACATCGCACGACTTCTTAAAAGACCTATTTGAAACGGGTAAATATTTTAGTTAAGATATAAATTTAAATAATTTTAAAATTCAGGTAAATTGCACGTCCACGGAATGTGGTTCGATATTTATAAAGGCGATGTGTGGTTATTCTCGAAGGACAGGAAGCAATACGTCAAAATTGAGGTGAGACCTAAATTTAGATAATAATTCGCATAATTTAAACTGATTTTAGGAAGAAACTGTAACCGATTTAATGCAAGAACTCGATAAGCGATGTAGACCGCACGAATCTAATGGAGCCCCGAAGGTTCTACAAGTCAATAGCTAGTTTATTAATCTTAAATATTTTATATCTGAGATTAGGATTTCGAATTTAGTACATATCACGCTTAGCCATAATCGAATAGGGTATTAAATTGCTCAATAAATAAAGTACTGATTGTAAAATTATTTCAAATTGTTACTTTCAAATATTAATCAGAAAAATAATAAATCCGGGTTCTTTAGAATGAAAGTGATTTTCGTGAATGAGTTTCTCAAAAACAAGCGACACTACAGCAAAATTTGTAAGTGCACCAGGAATAAAGTTCAGGATCAGTTAATTAGTAGGTTCAGTAAGTAGTTATGAGACATAAGAAAGAGTTTGCAAGACACGAACAGCCATTAAAAAGAACTCACATTTCAGAAAAAAAGTCTCACAAATCGTGATTTAATCATAGAGGTGGGTACCCCTATGGGTCCTAATCACTAAACCGTGGAAGCAAGGCCCCGTCCCCAAAAGTGGGCAGAGCTATGCTAATTTGAAAATCTTTTATAGCGAAAGAGTTTTCTTTGTATCTTCTGATGGATGTCATTTTCAAACTTAAAATTAGCATAGCTCCACTCACAAAACGGGACGGGGCCTAATACCCGCATTTTTGTGATTAGTGACCAAGGGGCTATCTACTCATATAGGCCATATCCCGGTAGGACTTTTGTCCAAATGCAGTCCCCCTATATGAGTTATTCGAGTCTTAGAAAGACTGTCTTAAAAATCTCAGTTATAATGGGTACTATCATGATTTGATTCAACTGTATGAAATATGTGTAAATTTATTATTCAACTAAAATAAAAATTTATAAAAGAAAATCTAGAATTTTTCGTCAGGGTGACATTTCTGGTAGTATTCGATAACGTCTTCTATCATAGCCAAAGTCTTTTCACGGATTCTCTCCAATACCTAAAATTTAAGTTATAATTTAGGTCAATACTAATTCTTATATAAATTAATAGTTTTAGATAAATATTAATTACTAAGTAATTATTTATTTAGGTAAGTATTCATTTTTAGGTAATTACCTCCTCTCTGTCCGGTCTTTCTGAATTACTATTGCTCTCAAATAACTCCTGGATTAAAATAACAATGAGTATTCCCGCAAAAGCCATGAAATTATCGCAGCACGTTTCAAACTAAAAAAATCGATATTTTGGGAGCGTGGTCTGTTTCTATATATTGCAATACCTGGGCAAAGGTGTAGGGAGGTTCAGCGTCATCCATTTCTTCTTCGAGGTATTTATATAAGGTCCTCAAAACTTCGTCTTTGTATTTTCTTCGATCCTTCCCAGATAAAGATGCCATTAAAAACCGACAGACGTCCACAGCGGGGCATCCGAAATGCGAAATCTAAATTTCTAACGATATCTTCTCAGAGTACGCCTAAATACCTGCCAATCAATTATGGCGGCTAGCTCATGACGACCATTATTTTCCTTCTTCCAGAGTAAATTCGTGGACCACATATCACCGTGACATAAGACTCTACTAATGCCTGAATTTTAAAATGACTATTTTTCCTTTGATTAATTAATGGGTCTATGCAATACTGCATAATTTAGTGGGCGAAGCCTATTTTTTCTTCTCCTCTTTTCAAGAGTTGAAATAGGGGAGAAAGAGCACGCCCATAAAGAATGAGACATTGCATAGTGATATTTATTTTTGAGGTGGTAATATTTTGATTTAAATAAATACCGAGAATATCCGATAGGGTATCAATTCTTTTGTATCCTTCCTCAGCCATCTCTTTTTCGAAGACATAGCAAAATTTATCCAAAGTCTCCTCAGGAATAGACCCACTGTCGAATTTTCGGAACTGATCGAGGAATTTTTTTCTTTTCTGAAGCATATTTTAAAATTTAAATTAAATTAAAATTATACCTTATCATTGAACATTTCACTGAACAAATTTGAATACGGGTTAATTGGAATCTTCTTTTTCGTTTCTTCATCTAATTTAGTGCCAATAACTTGAAAAACGGCTATCATTCTGAGGAGCTGAATTTTAATTTGAATGTACTTTTATTATTTAAAAAATTTTAATTTACCTCTTTCATATCTTCGAAAGTAATGTTATCATAGACTTGTAGTTCGCAAGATTCAACGTATTCCATCATCAAATTGCCTTTATGGGTATTGTGTTCGTCGAATTTTTTCGTTGCCATAATCTGAAATTTAAAATATATATATAAGTAAGATTTGATATTTTTAGCCTGTTTAGAAGCTGATCTCCACATATATAATATTTAATGCTGCTTACGAGAGGAATCTTAATTTTCCCGTTCGCATACTTCTGGATGATTTCATAGATCAGACATTCGCTATTATGCGCTTGAGTGCAAAGATTTTGCCACATTTTGAGCATTCGATCGTCAATACTCCACTGGTCCCTGCCTTTCTGGATCATCAATTCGTTGAAGTCCAGAAAATTCATCACCGATGGGATCTGAAATAAGCGGATATATGAAATTCAGATTTCTCAAAACTAGGACCTGCAGAAAAATAGTGTATCTTTTCAAGAGAAGAAAAGAAGACGTGCTCTTTTACTCTCTCAATATGAAAACTATTATTTTTGCGAATAGTTTTGAGAAGTCAGTTGAAATCCCTTAAATTTTAAGTATATTAAAGTACCTTGGCAATTAAGGCCTTCGGTAATCGATCTTCGCCATTCTGCCAATCCGGCTCTATCAGTGCCATTCGAGAGGTAAATCCTCTGCTCAAACTCAGATTCCGAACGGTTTTGTTCGGTCCTAATGTAGCCTTGGTTTTCAATGCATTTTGAACGTCTTGTTCGATTTCTTCCCAGGAAATATGGGTTTTCAGAATACCGTCTCCGGGCGTGGAAAGGAGCTTCGACATTTTCTGAAACTAAAAAAATTGAACAATATAGAATTTTTCGAATAGACCAAGCAGTGTATGTGCAATTTATACTTGAACGATGGAAATACAGAAGTTTATCATTCATTCCCAAGAAGCTTATATTCATATTCCGAGAATTTGCAACTAATGATCAATTGATAAGGGGAAAATTTTACCCAATAAAGTCGATTCAAATGCTCCACGCCGTACCTAAATCATGGAAAGTCGTCTATCCTTAACCATTAGCATAGAGGCTTTCTAACCATCACCAGAACACAAACTATGCAAAAGGCCAAAAACGGGGCTAGATTAATGATAAACTTTTATCTAACTGTGGTGCAATTTGTTCATAATAAACCCGAAATTTATGATTTCTGCTACAAAGTAAATCAGAGAATTTTGAATGCCTAGTTTTTTCCGGTAGGAAAATACAAGTCCTAAAATTATGATGCAAAATCAGCATACATTCTAAAGATTATAAGTCCAGAAAATTCCGATACAAAATTTGGATGTTTTTTTTTAATTAACTTAAAAAAAAACTGATCTATAATTTTCTTCTAGAACCGACCCAAAAGACTTTCCAAACCCGATCTAAAGTTTTTTTCAGACCATATCTAAAAATGAATTACTTTAAGCGATTTTTCGAGCATCTTTTTGAGAGTTCCTTGAAAAGTTTGGATATGCCAGCTCTACTGTTATACGCGCATCACTGTGTCGAAAAGCGTGTTATTTTCTTTGCTCACGTGAACATAAGCAGAGTATGAACTCGTCCTTATTCTATTATCGATCGAAAAGTGGGTTAATTCAATCTTCTCACTTTATAAATTGAGCAACTTGAACTTTGTACATCTTTTCTCATCCCAACTTTTCATGATCTTTTCTGTATCCTCTACTTTCCTTGCTAACTCTGGTAATGCGCCCACTTGGACAAAGCCTAAATCGCTACTGACCCTATCATTCTTCTCAACCAATTCGTCTATTTTCTCGATTTTCCGACTTTTAATTTATTTTAATTTCAGATACCACATCTCGGCTGAAAATGTCTATCTAAATTAGACATCCTGACTGTCTAAATCGGTCCATTTCGATGAACTTGAACTTTAAAGTCATGAAAATTGCAAATATTTCAAATAGAGGTATATTATTTATTCACTTAAATTAGCCTGGAAGGAAATAACTCGACATTTCAGGAGCGAGGACGTTAAATTATGGAAGAATTGAGGAAACCAAATGTGATCAGTTTGTAAATTAAAATCTGATCCAATGAAGCGAATCAACAATGAAGATTCAAATATAATTCACAACTTCAAAAAATAAAATGGTACTATCTTATGATTTTCAAACTTAATAATTCCATCAAATTTAGGTATTTCAAGGATTTGACTAACCGAGAGGAACGTATTCAAACTAAAAAATATGACAACACACGCTAGCTTGACCATTTTGCCAACTAATTTATCGACTTCGCTCTCTAAATCCAAATCACGAGACTCCATCATGAATGAATTCCCTGAAACAACTATGATTGCACGAGATGCCTCACGTCGAGCTGCAATGAACTATGCACTCCGCCTCCCTGCAGCGAGTGTCGGCAGGGGCTACACCCAAGGTTCTTATGCCAACACTTAGCACCTTGCATGCGCGACGCACCAATTTTTAAATTTATTTTTTCTCTTGTAATTCTGCCAAATTACTAAATAAGTCTCTAAAAATATAAACTATGTTCGAGAATAACTTCCATTTCTAACCATAAAAAAGGGCAAAGTTAATATTGCCATATGGTGATGAAGAAAGCCTGAACTCAGGGCCCTGGGAAATTTTGCTAGAGTTCTAAAAACTCCGAGCCAATCTCGTTGAGCAAATTCGAGAAAAATCCTAAGCGCTTGTTGAGTAATTCCGAGCCAAGCTCGTAGAGAAATTCCGAGCAAAGAAATCGACCACTTGTAAAGAAATTCCAAGTTGAAGGATCGATAATTCAGTGATCAAAAGCAAAGGAAGATGTCTGAACTTCCATATCTAAAATTAACGTTGAAAAGAAATGTCAATGAGTTGAGGAGGGTCAATTCTGAAGTGGAAGCGAATCGCACACCTCCTGTTTTGCTATCTTTTTTTCGTTTCTCTGGCAGTCAGTTTTTTGGGTCTTACGACAACCTCGTCCTGTTGTATATATACCTTCTTTTCATTTTTGGTTGTTCATTATTATAAGATTGTTTTTGCTCTTGAATAAAATCTTGTGAATATCTCCGTGTTTCCTTTCTTTGGTAACTTGGATTCTCTGCACGTGGTTGGGTATTCGTTCTGCTCATTGTTTCTCTCTGCACGATTCCCTCCGCATTCCTTCTTGACTCAACGTCGTAGGGCCAGAAGCTAAGCGACAAATCGAACCTCGACGGTTTACTCAATTCCTCTTCCACACCCGAATTCTTTCCCACTCAAGCGTCAATCTCTTCCTGTCTCCAAATCCCTAACTTAAACTGCTTTGCCCTTGCATAAACATATTCAAAACATAATATTGTTCGTCAGCGGCACCAATGTTAGCGTATTTTTCTTATTTTCTCTTCTCAGTCAGTTTCTCTTTTTCACTGCCTGATTCCCGATAAGGCATTTTCATGGAATCGATCCATTTAATTTCAGTTCAATACCTTTCAGCATTTGTTAAATTTATTTTATCGTTGTGTCACTATAATTCTGTTCTTCTTATTTTAAATAGCAATCAAAAACGTTTAAATAAGCACAAATTTTAATTTACAACCTCATTTGAAGGGAACAACCCAAAGGGCGGCGTAGCGCAGTGGTTGTGTGTTACTGCCTACAGCTAGGGCTCAAGTTCGCCCCCCGCTCCTCACCCAGACCAAGGGGGTTAAGCAATGTTGGTAGTGGATAAAACCACGAAAAATTCGCCTAAAATCCCTCGGCTGTTGCACACAACAACAGTCTGTCCTCGGGACGGGCCACTAGTCCTGTGTGGCTAGGATAGGCCGACTGCCCCATTACAGGCTGAGGGTAGCCGACCCCACCCAGTGGGAATAATAAGGCTAGGAAGAAAAAAAAAAATTTGAAGGGAACAACCCATATAATCAATATTAAGCTTGATCCTAATGAATTATGATTCTTTATTCACTTGAGCACAAATGTATAAAATGTATTCTAGAATAATTTTAATTTATAGATAAAAAAATAATTGAGAAATGGTGTGCATCGGCATCGATTTGGGCACGACATATTCGTGCGTTGCGATCGTCAAAGATGGTCGACCTGTGGCGATTAAAAATGATAATGGTAGAATGAATAATTGCCTCGAAAAGTTGCATGGTTTCACTTTGCTGCTTCGAAATGTTGCGTATTTTCGGAGAGAAATAGTTGTGTTCTAGTTTTAAATTATAAATCTTCCGAAAGTGTACCCGTAAAATCTTTCGAATACGCCAATTATAATAAAAGGAAAAATAAATTCAAAAATTCAATTTTAGGCCGGAATACACTTCCTTCTGTAGTGGCATTTAGAGATGGCGAGATTCTGGTTGGAAATCCAGCTTTGGACTGCAACACCGATATGGAGAATATTCTCTATGGTAAGTGTTTAGATCATTTTAGGGTAAATCGATAAAAACGTTATGTCTTGCATTCACATATCGTTAATCTGCCAGTGCTATTCATAATTGAACTCATAAATCTTTTTAAAAAATTCGTAAATGATATTAATACGACAATACAACTTCTGAAATATGTCTGATTTAATTGAAACTAAGAATTTTCAGATTCGAAACGTCTGATCGGATGGCACGCTTTACACGATTTGCCCATTAATGAAAATGGTCAATTATGGACATTCAATACAGACACCAGAGATGTAGAAAAAATTATTTTTAACCAAATTAATCGAGAAATTTAGAATTGTGCTGGATATATTTTGAACAGGGGAACTCCAAATGAAAGATTTATTCGACCAGAGAAAGTTTCCGCTGAGATTTTGAAGAGTTTGAAGGCTCGTACAGAAGTAAAAATATTTTTATGTAAAATTAAATTGCTTCAAGTTTAGAAAGATTTAAGTAAACAAGTTACCGAAGCAATAGTTACTGTACCAGCGATGTTCAATTCTGATCAAATCGCAGCAACCAAGAAAGCAATTGAATTAGCCGGGCTGAAATTGAAATGTTTGTTGCAAGAACCTACGGCTGCTGCCATCGCTTATAATGAGAAGGCTAAATTAGGAAATTCGGAACTTCTCGTTTTCGATTTTGGAGGAGGTTTTCAGGTTTTTCTTAGGAATTCTAAGATAATTTAAATCTAAGGTACTCTCGACATAAGCATTGTTGAAATTAAAGACGAACATTTCGAAGTTAAGGCCATTACTGGTGATGCTCATTTAGGTTGAGTTTTGATTTTGTAAATCTTTTTCTTGTTATAAATGTAAAATTTAGGAGGACAAGACTTTGACAGCCGAATCATGAAATTCGTGCTTGATGAATTCAAAAAATCATCTCCAGATTATGATATTTACAAGAAGCCTAAATTACTAAAGAGGTTGAGAATTGAATGTCAAAAAGCGAAGGAATCGCTGTCATTATCGCAATATCCTGTTGATGTTCATGTAAGAATAGCATTTTTGTAAGACTATTATTATTTTATAAGCTTTTAGCTGGATATAAACGATGATCTTGAAATGAATGTTCAATTAACCAAGGAAAAATTGAATGAATTGTGCAGCGACTTATTTGAAAGAGCGATGAAATTCGTTGATCAAGCTTTGAATATGGCACAATTATCGTCAGAGAAGATAGACCATGTGGTAAAAATTATAAATCTCAAAATCTAAACTTATTTTTAATAATTAGATTTTGGTTGGTGGATCGACAAGAATACCTCAAATTGAACAGAATATAAGGAATAAATTTTGTAATTCCAAAATTCAATTCGATATAAATCCAGAAGAAGCTATAGCGCATGGAGCTGCTATTGTGGCTAATGACAATAATGTATGAAGATATTTTGAAGGAAAATAATATTTTGTATGTTTAGAAAACTGTCATATTGGTTAATCATTCCGTTGATGAATTACGGAATAAATTTAAAGAGAAATTAGCAATAAACCCGCAAAAACGATTATTTTATCGTAAGAATATAAGTCTGAAAGTTTGATAGATAAGTTTATTTTTAAGTGTATTCTTATGGCAGAGGAAAAATTTGTCTATTCGATTCGCAAAGCAATTCTGTTGAACCAATTGGAAAATTTAATCAATCGTGTAATTCATACGAAGTAGCGACTACACCAGATAAAGTTAACAATTATAATTTTGCCATTGAATTAATTCATATTATTCAGATTATTGTAATTGATTCAACTATTGATTTATTTGAAATCTTTGACTTGAAGACTCAGAAGATTTCAAAGGGTTTGGCTGCAGATTAATGAAATATCGATTGACTTTAAATGATTCTTTTCAGGGCCAAATCCTCCTGAGTGGCGTGGTTATGCATCTGTGGCCTATTTCAAAGACAAATTGTATTATTTGGGTGGAAAGGATCCAAAGTTAAAGAAAGATACAAACCGCGTTAATGTAAGAAAATTAGTGAAAATTTACGAATAAAATGATTTAGATCTTAGTGAATGAAGAGTGGAAAGATGGATCTTCTTTTCCTATGCCCATTTCTTGCGCACAACCAATCACTTGTAATGAAGAGCTATATGGTTTTTTATTAAGATTTTTTTACAACATTAATCAAAAAATTAAGTAATTGGCAGAGGAACTATTAGTCAAAAGATATATCGATTATCCGATGACGAGCGAGAATGGGTTGAAATAGGAGAAATCGAGGAAGGCGTTTATGGATGTGCAGTTGCATCACTAAATGGAAGAGTTTACATAACTGGAGGAGAGAGGTCGTTTAATTTTGTATGATAAATAATGTATCCCTATATATTTAGCTATGGTGTATCAAAATCCTGTCTGCGTTTCGACCCCTCAGCTCCAGTTGATAGTCGAATTTCTCGGATCGCTGATATGAATTGTGGAAGACATCATCATTCGCTCATTGTCGCCAACGGGAAATTGTATGCAATCGGAGGGTGAGTTGATATGTTCAAAATTCTGTAGTAATTGATATCAATTTAGAATAACAAAGTCGAATGATGAAGAGGTTTTATGCAGTAAAATAGAAGAATACAATCCATTAACTGATTTATGGGCATTTATTGGTGAATTTGATCTCAAGAAATTGCAATAAGTTATTCAAAGATTTTTCTTTTTTAAATTAGGATATTTTCCTTTATCTTGTTTCCCGAACTGTTGGAGTTATAATTTTTTAAAATTCGACATCGGCAGTGTTTCTTAAAAAATATGTCAGCTGCTCAAATTTTCAATTTTGATGCATTTTAATAAAAGTAGATCAATTCTAAATGATCCCACCACCAAGTTTCAAGTTTCTAACAAAAAGATTATAAAGCGGAGGTGTTATTCTCCGGATGTTAATTTTGTGAAAAGAGATTAATGTTAATTTTTCCCACGTATGAAATTATGTGCGTAACACTTGTATTTAAATTCAAGTTTATCTTAGTAAATTGGAGCCTTAAGCCCTCAAGCCATGCGAAATAGCATGGGAAAAGAAACCCTACCTTCCAATACCCTTCCCTAACCACACTAGTTCGCAATGGCTTGAAGGCTTATGATTTCCAAATGGCCAAAAGAAATAACGTTCTGGTGCCTTGAAATCGTCATATTTATATGTTCAATTTAGCTCCCGAATTAAAAATGAACGTTGATGCCAGACCTAAGGAGCACTTTCGTCAAACGAAGAAAACATATTGGGAGTAGGTCGCAAGAGCGAATTCATAGTTATGTTACCAGGTCGCACTGGGGAAAATTTGAACTAAATAGAGATTGGGAAGAGATTTTTTAAGAGAATATATTGGGAGTAGCAACTTTGGACCCATCAAACTCGCATCGGGTCGACTTTTCCTCCTTAGAAACAAGTGCATTAGAGGTAAAGATATCCAAGGAATTAAATTCGGCGTCAAAACATATGTGAGAAGGGGTCCAAGGGCTAGAAGTTGCAGTTTATGCTAATTTCTACCAAAAAATTAGCATATGCACGTGGTTCCTAGCATCGTTCTGATCACGCCCACCAGTTTGCAGCCCGAAATGAAGAGCTCTTTCTAACTACGCACATTCCCATCGTGTGTTACCAGAGAACACCTTTTAAACGAAATTCACCAAATCTCTAATCCCAGATATACAAATCTTCTGGAAGGAAAGCTATCTGTTGAAGAATATCTGTGCGTCTGTCCTAATTTCTTCATTCCTTCCTTTATCTGATTATCTTTTATCTCTCACTTTCTCCCTTATCTTCTTTCACATTTCACTTACCCGACTTCTCCCATTTTCAGCTACAAAAAGGCGCTGTGTCGACCTCGTTTTCATTTCATTTTCTATTATCCGCAATTTCTTTTACCATTTCTGCGAAAATATTCGAATTTTCAGACCTAAATGGATTCAAACTTGTTCTACAGCCGTATGGCTGTATTTAGCATATCCATTTCGGGATTTTCGCTGGTTCTATTGGCCTTTTGCCTGCCTTCCATTTATTTGAAGACCCAATTTCAACAGGCCGAAATCTCACTACAAGCCACGAAATTTAAGGTAATTTACAATTCAAATGCACCTAATTAAAAATCATACGGGGTAATTTACTAAGATAAAATATAATGTGATGAGTTTCTAAACGCAAGTGAATTTCACTACCTTATGGCGCCATATATCTATTAATGAGTTTTCTTCTTCAACTGTATTGTAGATGACTGATAGCTTGAGACGAAGTAAATGATGCACAAATTCGAATATACAAAGTGTGCATTGTGTATGTACAAATAGTCGTTGCATCATTCATTAAATCGATGAATTTATTGTAGGGCTTGTTGCAAACAGCGCGCTGCTAATTTCTGCGCATCAAAATTGCGCCTCATTTCTTTCGTCTCAAGTAACGATCATTGATAATATAATATGTACTAGTTTTAATGAATATTCTTTTACAAAAAAAAAAAATATATATATATATATATAGATGAATACGGATGCGATCTGGAATGAATTAGTCTCGGTCCAATCACAGCTGTCGAATGGGGCGATGTTCTTTTCGAGAAACAAGAAACAATCCCTGTTCGGCACGACTTTCTGCAAGGGCTGCATCACGCTCAGCTGTCCTATGGGTTTGGCCGGCCCTCCCGGTAAAAATTGAATCATTCTACATAAAAATTAGTACATTTTGTTTAATTAGCATTAGCCGTATTCAATAGTCGAAATTGATAAAGGACAACCGAGATTATTATTACTATTTTATATTAAAAATGTATAATTTTGCTTCACTAGTTTAGTTATTTAATATACTACTTAACTACTTGATGCGTAAAATAATAGCGTTATTTTAGGCAATCCTGGCCCCGGTACTGTCGTCTGAGTCATGTTTATCTCATTTGATGAATATTTTTATCATTTGAGACAAAAATGACTCAGATATTCGAATTCAGATGGAGAACCTGGTAAGCAAATATTGCCAATGACCTACTACTTGAAACAGAATAAACGATGCGCATAAATTCGAATATGCAAAGTGTGCGCATTACGTAATATCAAATAGTCGTCTACCTCATTCCTTGAATATGATGTAATAATAGCACAAAGTCTGATGCAAACAATGCGCTAAATCCAGCGCGTCAAATTTTCTTTATTCTATTTTTTCTCAAGCAATCCGTCATTGATGATGTCATTTTTTGTTTGGATTTAATTTAATGATTAAATTTTATGTGCCCCTGGAATGCAGGGCCGCAGCGGAGACGACGGATTCGACATTCAGCCTGAGGAGGAGAGCGAATTGCCGTGCAGTGTTTGTCCTGCTGGACCGGTACGAATTTATGGTCCTCCTGTATTTACAAACACCTGACAGGCACAGACGGCTTTTTCTTACTTCTTCACTTTTCCTACATTATCTAGCCTCCCTGTCCGTCTATACATAGAGTACACCAGTGCATTTGCTGAATAAAACTACTCTTACAAATAACGTGTCTTAATATTATGAAACTTAAATAAGGATAAGAAAATTCGAGAGACACTCTCTCCTTCGTTTCACTGCTATTAATTAAATTGAGATTTGGTTGCAAATTTGATAAGTTATTCAATTTAATAATTTGAATTAATTAAGCCCGGAATGAGAGGACCTCAAGGAGAGCGTGGAACACCTGATAAGTTTTTTTCCTCAGAAATTAAATGATTTAAGAAAAATATACGTAATGTTAATCATTCAATTTTAGGGCCCACTGGTGTCAGGTTTGTCCTAGATCGATTCGAAAAGCTGATTAATTAGCTAATTAAATATATTTCAGAGGTGAAATGGGTAGTGACGGAAACCCCGGAATGGTACGTCGTTAAAATACACCTGATTTTCACTTTGTTTTATATTTAAAATCATTACTTTTCCTATTATATCATATAATATTATGGCATGTGAAGAGGTAGATACTGCATACTCTTTGCAACTCACCTTTGCACGAGCCACGCCCCCTCCTTCCCCTCACTCTTTCTTTCTCTCTTCTCTTTGTTATCTCTTCCGTCTCTCCAGAGCACATGCTATTTCACAGGGGTTGAGTCTAGGAGAGGTGAGTTGCCAAATGTATACAGTATCTACCTCCTCACAAGCCATAATACAAAGTTTAATTTTTTTAAAATGATACTTCATTTTAAACAATTAGGACGGACCGATAGGCATGCCTGGACTCCCAGGAAGAATGGGTTTGAAAGGACCTACTGGACCTCAAGATAAGGATTTTGTTGTGATTTTGGATATGTTACAGCATTAAATTCAAACTCTAACAGAATTATGAATTGGCATATTAGAACAAGATAGATTAAAGGTTACGGTAGGAAAAAGTAGCCATTTTTGAACTCAGATTTCTATGCTGTAATGCTGTAAGGTTGTAATACCACATTGTATCCAAGTTTTCCATATTTTAAATTAAATTTAATGAAGATCAGCTTTTTTAAGACCCGAAGGAGAGATGGTAGTGGCCGGAGTCGGTATTAAAGGGCCCAGAGGACCTCCTGTAAGACAAAATATCATCATTCTGATTTCAATTTAAACGTTCATTTCATTTCAGGGACCTGCTGGAATGGTATACATTAAAAGCACATTTAAATTCAATGAAATATCACATTTTAAACTAATTTTAGAAAGGTCCGCCAGGCCCGAAAGGAAAAAGCTCGAATTTGCCGGGTATTAAATCAGATATAATTCGGTTTTCGTCTAATATTTTCATTTAGGAATGCCTGGAAAACAGGGCGATCTGGGTAATTTGAATTTAACATTGTTTTCGAGATCTCTGGTTTTTTAAACCCATTTTTCAGGCCCTAAAGGAATGGACGGCAATATGGGATTGCCTGGATTGGTGAGAGATATCATATAGCCGTTATCTTAAAAGGGAAAAAATTTAGGAAGGCCCTGCCGGCGCGCCAGGTTAAATTCATAGTTGATTTAATCTCAGAGTTATAGAAGCCTTCCCAGAAACGTCTATTTTTCGAGCCTCTCTAAATCCCTCTATTTCTAATGCTCCCTCGCCCCCTACTGACTAAGCGCATAACGCAAAAATGCGAGCCTTCCATCTTATGACAGTGTGGTGTAGTGGATAGCATGGGCTAGATTTTTGCCCTTATTCGAAATGATTAGCTAGAGATTTTTAAAGAGAGGGTGCAGAGAAGCTCGAAAAATAAACATTTCTGAGAAAGCCAGGGTATTTTCATAATTTAACTCTGAAACTAAATTCATTATGAACATGGCTGAAATTTTAGGAGACCCAGGTAGAATTTATTTAATTTAAAATAAACTAAAGAATCTAACTAAATAGGAATGCCATCAACCTATTGCCCATCTGATTGTGGAGTTAATCCGATTCTGGCGAATGTGATGCCGTCGTCAATTCCGGCTGGAATGCGGCACGCCCCATCGACAGAGGATTCTGAATCCTCAACGTCGACGCCTAACGATGCAAATGAAGGTAAAATGGAGTTATTAATTTAATAACGAGAAAAATAAAGTCATATTTTTGCTTAAATTTAACAGATATTGAAAAAAAACTTGATTATTCCCAAATAAAATATGACGAGATGAAGATTTTGAGTATTCCAAGATCTCAAATCAAAATACGAAGATAAGATAATTGTAAGAAAATATAGGATCAAACCCATATGCCCCACCGACAGGACGACTAGCTTATGGAGAAAGGACAAGACCAGCAAATAGTTTCAGGTAGGAATTCACTAATTGGTAACTTGGAAACCTCAACCCTCAAGCCATGTGAAATAGTGCGAGAAAAGAATCGTTTTCCCTACCATCCCTCTCACCTTATTTCGCATGGCTTGAGGTTTCCAAATAGCCATTCTAATTTCAGTTATACAGCCTAAGATTTATACTCTAATTTGCAGCACTCTGGAATTCCCACAAGCTCCCTCAGGCTCGATTGAAGGATTCAGCCCTCCGAAACTGCACTCGCTGTCCAAATTTGAACGAAAGATGCGAAAGAAACTGCTCAAGAAAATGCTCAAAATGCAACGTATGAAGAAGAGAAAAATGATGTAGTTCATTGGTGTATTTGAAAGGGAAAACGAATAAAGCAGAAAATTATAATTAATAAATACGTGTATTTACTGAAGATACCCTGATTTTCCGGTGATAATCGAAAGGAGCCATGTCACACAGACGAAATGGTTCGCTTAACAACGGATAGCTAGCCAAATAAATTTCATGAAAATAGAAAAGCACTCGACAAAAGTTCGATCGGTACATGAAAATGGCCCTCCTAGAAAGTACATCCATTTGGAAAATTCACTCATTTTTGAAATGAAAGTGATGAAAAAGTTAGGCGAAACCTCTCATGAAATTATCAATTGAGAACACTTAGATAATGCAGGCTGAAATGATGCTACATAATTTAAATCGATACAAGAAAGAATGAGTGTTATCAAAGACATAAAACAACCAATTAGCCCAGTCTCTGACAATTAAATTCAAATTTCGTTCATGCAATTTTTTCTTCAACTTTATTAAGTTGCATACAAATTCAATTTATTTATTCAGCGAATAAAATTTCAAAATGAATGCCTAATTTGCTATTGATCTAGAGTATGACATGTGTGCATGAACTGTGTTGAAAATACTCTGTATTTCGCCTGATGTATCACCCGTATTGCATCATTATTTAACATAGGAAAATGAATACTGCACAAATTGCGTTGGCGTTTCTCGTTTCGTAGCTCGATTTTGAGGAATTACCGGAAAAATATGCGAATATAGGCTATTTGAAAACCACGAGACACGAGACATAGCGCGAAATAGTATGGAAAGTTGGGAGATGATAGGCTCTCTTGTCCCACACTATTTCTCAATGTCTCATGTGTCTCGTGGTCTTGCGGTTTTCAAGTTGCCCAAATTTAAATGTACTTGTTCAAATACACCGAGAAATTTTCGAGATTTTTGTGAAGAACTGCTGCAGAGGGACGGGCCTTCGGGTCTACCTGCCAGCCAGTGATCAGAATCGCCTGCATCGCATCTTAAAATGCAAAAATAAGTGAACGAAATACTTTCGCGTTATTGGATCTGAGCCGATTTGTAACTATATTTATCATGAGATGTCCTTAAATTTGGTCACAAATCACTCCCAGATCTTCAAGTGATAACAACAATAGAGTGCTTACTAAATATATCAATGACAACTCTCAAACCTCAAAATTTTCTACATTTTTAATCCCAATTCACCCAGATTGCGACTCTTGGGATCTCTATATCAAGATTAATTTATCGTGATGAGAGTTTCACAAAATTTGGATAAACTACCTCAGGATTACGGTAACTTATTTTCAAAGTATGCTGTCGAAAGCAGGGCTTTGCAAAGAGGTAATCACAATGTTGCTAAATGCTGCAGGTGGCTGAGAAATGTAAGAAGAAAAGTGATAAATTTTATATGCGATTTATCGCAAGAGTGAAGGACCATTTTATCACAAATCTGACATATTCGAATTATGATGATGACGTCGTTTGGATTCAGAATTCGACGATGTTTAGCTCTTATTGAATATAAGCCTGTTATCAGTGGTAGGATTATCGTAGAAATAATATGACAGGTGTACGATAATCGAATTATGTCAAGCTTCAAAATGATACCCGGCTTAAGGTATTTAGGGTGATATATCCACTCCAAACCACTGAGGTTTAAAAGTTGTCATTGATATTTGGTACGCATCCTGTATGTCGGCATGCGTTTTTTTTGTTTGAAAAATGACGTAACAGCTTCTATTAAATCACGTCATCATTCTATGAGAAGCTCTAACGCCATATTGTTATTTTAACTGTTTCTTTGTGATGCTTACCAGGGCAATTTGGCGGTTGAGGTGGTATTAAGCATCGTTCTGTGAGGCTGTAGTGCAGATCCTCCAAGGGTACTTCGGGGAACGGATCTTCACCCACGCTCCATATTTCCCATAGCGTCATTGTCAATGACCACTTAAATATATATACTATTTCTTTAGGTCCAATTTAAAAAAGAAAAACCTCCTGTATTTGTCAACGGATAGGGAAGCTAGGGAGTGTAGGAAGTGATGAGAAATAAGAAAAAGACCCGCTGACAAATACGGCCGTTGGCAGATACAAAAAAAGGTAAATTTAAAATTACTCACAATATCACTGGCCGAGGTATAAGTTCGATGTTTAATGGACTCGGGTGCCAGCCATCGAATTGGCCTCAGCTCGGGGTCGTTTTCGGGCAGGGCCTCGTAGTGATTCGGATACAAATCGCTGGACAATGAGGGATCGCACAATTGGACCCATAAACGACCTGGCTGAGGCTCGGAAACCAGGCAATTCCTTAAAATTTATTGATTTTTTGCTAGAAAATTCAAATTTAATTCTGATCCTTGATAGCACAGCCCTCTTAAGTTGCAAAAATGCCCCATTAAAATAATGCTGCGGACCCCCATCATATATCAACATTCTGATAATTTTTAGTAGCGAACTACCTCCCCTATAGTTGTTAATTCGAGCTTAAATTCTATACACGGGGTGTTCATTGATTATCTATGGCGCTATTCTCAAACGTTCATATTTTTAACAGCATACATCGAATGAGACTAAATTTAGTATTTTTAGAATCCTCATATATTAGAAATTGTTACCTTGTTAAATTTTACAAAATTTGAATAGTGTTAAGATTACGGTAACACTTTCATCAGGTATGCTTTCGCACGTTTTGCAAACAAGAAAATGGCGATTTTTGAAAGTAGCAAGTTGATGAAAATTTTGGAAAACATTATAAAATTCTCACGTATTTTATCATATGGTTAAGGGCAATATTTTAAGCAGACATTTTGATTGGTTTCAATAATGCATTCTAGCCGTTAGGATTCAGTATTCAACCATGATCAATATTGTTGGCTCTCAATGAGATACAGTGAGAGCTTAGTCTCCTATCAGTGATAAAAGTATCGTAGTGATAAGATTAAAAAATGTTTTTAATCTACCTATATAGGGGTTCAAAATAGTACTCCATTTATAACATTGTGATGATTTTGGATTTTCAATATTGTTAATGATCGATAACTTGAGACAAAAAACGAAACGCAATTTTGATGCGCAGAAATTAGCAGCGCGTTGTTTGCAACAAGCCCTACGATAAATTCGTCGATTTAATGAATGATGTGATGACTATTTATGCATACACAATGCACACTTTGTCATATTCGAATTTTCACATCATTTACTTCGTCTCAAGCTATCAGTCATCTACAATACGCGGTGGTTTCAATAGAGTCATAGATCATTAATGTGAGCATCCTGTAAGTATATCGTTTAAATAAACTACCTTGTAGCGATATCTCTGTGGACCAAATGGTTGCGATGCAAATAATGGACTGCAGCAGACACATCGCTGCACATCGTGAGCAATTCGTGAGCTCGTAGTGCTCCTAAATCATGAATTGAGTTAATTAGTGTGAAATAACTCCGATGAAAATCCAACAACCTTTCTCCTTGCAGCCTCTCAGGAAGTGCTTCAGGACTCCGAACCCTTTGTGTCTATAACAAATGATCGGTAGAGTCGTCTCCGTACCCGTCTCATCATACGCCAAACAGCAGGGCTTAAATTTGTATAAGTTTAAATTTTCAATTTTAAGATATAAATTTAAGCTTTGGGTTGACTTATTGCAAAATTAACACAATGAAACCTTAATTGACTGGGTATTCATCATTTTAAGCGAATGGACAGAGAATACTTAATTCAAAACTTGAATTACATTAATAGTAAACTCGTATAATATTTATAATACATTTAATCAATATTAATACTTTGATTAAATTAGGATGCCCTGCCAAATCGTAGAACATTAAAGCGTCTGTGAGGTAGCGATTCAATATGCTCGAGGGAACGGCTCTTCGGAACAATTTGCACAGCACCTTAAACAATCTCATTTGTCGTTGGACTCATGATGAAGATCAACTTCTAAACTCCCGATATTATACGTTAATTATTGATTTAAATTTAGAGCGAACCCCAAAATATCAAATTTCTTTTAAATGTTTTATGAAGATTAGCTCTTAAATTTCAAATATTCAAATTACCCCACCATAGTCTGATGTCCGATTTCGTCCTCTATCTCGTCCACATCTCCATCGCCCGTGTACCTCTTATTCGTGAAAGGCGTCGGATTCTCGTCCAAATCACGCATCATCGCCATTCGAATCTCGCCGAAATTACCTGAATTTAAGCACGAATCGATGATTTTCAAGCAACCTTTAAATTAACCTTGAATATCCGTAGAAGGCAATAAACGAATTTCATCTCTGACCACGTGTAACTTCTGTAGAGCCTTCTGGAACGTCGAATTCAAAGGCATTTTAGCCTCAGATAATTGAATTCATACCTGCATATTGACGGGTCTTTCCTTGTATTCGAACATGGAATTTGCAGACGAGATTCCACTAGTGCCTGACGAACACGGCGCATCTGAATCGCCTCCCTTCGGGGCTGGAGTGCTCGTCAGAAATGGGCGGGACAGATGACGAGATGCAGAGCGGAATGACATCCTTAAAACTTCAGCAAATTTTCGGTTTCTTAACGTAATATATTTTCAAAACTAAATGCCTAAGACTTCTTCGATTTTCAATATTATACAATAGGTTTGTTTTAACTTCAAAGAATCTCATATATTAAATAAAAATTCTAAGAGTTTAAAACAATTCCTACGGCATTCTCCTGGTGAAGTGCGAAACGGGCGGATCTTCAATGCCACCGTTGTGCGAGTTGTTAGTCTGTCCCTTCTTGGGCGATCTCTTCAAATAGAACAATAGCCCCACAGCGATAATCAGCAGAAAGATAACGGCGATGATAATGATCGCTCGAAACACCGTCTCCACAGAGAATGACGATTCGGTGGGTGGGGCTAGAATTATTGAATTACTGATTATTTTTCGATAAATGGAGTTTTTCACCGATGACCCCAGCCGGTCCCTTCCTTGCATCGCGGAATGCACAGATCTTCTCTTGCTTCAATTTAACCGGAATCTCTTCGATGAAATCGCCGCCAGTTTTGATCGTGAAATTGAACGTCAATTCGACCATCGACTGACCCGATCGGTGTCCGGAGCAGCGATATTCGATGGTGAACTCTGCAAATTTCTCGATTCTCGTCTAGGATTTTCGGGGTTCTTAACCTACCTTGCAATTTGGTGGGAACATAGCCTTCTCGTCTGAGGTTAGCAATGGGAAGGACCAATGGATCATTGGAGATGATGTCCATGGTGTAGTGGACCTGTGCATGGGACACCCAGGAGAAGGTGATCGTGTCGATTTGATCTGACACTCGATATGGGTACGCGGCTGTTGGTTTGTCGTATTTCCCATCCTCCACGTATTTTATGTCCGCAAGCACGCCTGAAATTACACTTATATATTTAGATTTTTGCTGAGTTCATGCAATTTCAGATGAAAAATTACATGAACTCCCTGGAACAAACACGCGGAAAATATCAACCAAACTGAACGTGTGCTCTATTGCACCACGCACACCACTCATTTTACTCCCTTCTCATACTTTCCCCATTAACTTCGAGTGATTTATCTGAGCACTTAGCCACCACCAGCGAAGTGTCAATTATTTTGCCAAATTCTTCTTACCCAAAGTCCTATTCATTTCTTCACGGCTGATGTACAGATCGAGACTGGAAGAGGCATGGCGAATGACGTTCCCAAACAAGAGAACATAGAAGAGGGAGAGCATAGAGCAATCGCAGAGCATCACATTTATGGATCTGAATCTGGAGAATGAAACTTCGCGAAATGGAAGTTAGAGAATATGAATCTGAAAGTGAAGGGGGGAGAGAACTTGTCAAAAGAATGAAATGTGAGAATGTGAAGGCAAAGAGGGGAGGGGGATTAGAGAAATGAGCAGATAAGTAGAGTGAAGGGAAAGAGAGCGGGACTTTCTTAGAGAAGATAAAAAATATCCGCAAATTGAAAAGTCATTCAAAGCGAGTCGAGAAGTGTGCGCGTGAAGATATGAAAAGAAGAAGAAGAAGCTGCGGGCAAAGAAAAAATGCTGCAGAAAAACGCTGCCCTCAAGCCGCGAGAAATTCAATTGTGAGCCATTCGGCCATTTTCTGACTTTGCATATACAGCAAGAATAAAGAATTCCGCCACAAATCAAATTCCTCAGCCACTCCTCAAACTGAGAATGTCGCGAAAGAAGAACACCTTGAATTAAGAAACGCCACGAACTTTTGATCTGAAACACATATATTATATTTAAGGACCCCAGACTATGATTATTATTGCTGAAGAGAGAGAGAGGATAATAAGGTGCAAAACGAAAGGAAGGAAGTGAATAGAGAATAGAGAATAGAGGAGTTGCGCAATGAGAGAATATAGAGAGTGATAGAGGGGGGAGGGTGTAGAGAAGCAGAGAAACAGAGAAAATGATTGAAACGTAGTCGATGATGGTTGAACAACTGCTTCAGGCAGAGATGATACTTAGACGCCCTATAATCACGCAGTTGGAGAAGTGACATATTATCAGAAAACGCAGAAATGCAGCCAAAAAACAAAGTCGAAATGTCTTTGCCTTCAGCCCTTCATCAGAATGCCGCGTTTTTCTGCTTGAAATTGAAAACCACAGAGTCGGCAGTCGGCCGGCTGTCAGCAAGGGACATCTCGGCCTAGCAGATTCAAACTCTGCTAAAATCTCGCAATCAATGCGGTCTGAGCCGCTCTGATTGATAAACGAAATTCACTAACCACTCAGCCACTCAGCCAAACCAGACTTACAGCGTTTTCGAACCGCGCTCGCGGTTAGTCGCATGAAACAAGATAGTATGCCTTATCGAGAGAAAGAAAAGGAGCATGCCTTATTTTTGTCTCTCGAAAATAAATATCCACTATCTCGTTTCATGCGGTTAACCGCGGTTCGAAAACGTTGTAAGTCTGACAATGAGCCAAGCCAAATAAATGAATGATTTGGGCTAATAAAATGGGACATTGCAGCAGCAGCAGCAGACACATTCATGATGGTATTTAGTGGAAGGAAAGATGGGAGGATGATGAGTTGGCGAAAAGAGGCGTGAAAATAAAGGTTGATCGGTGGAAGATAAAGAAATTGGGTAGAGGAAATAGGAAATGGAGGGGGGATGGAAGAAAGGGACGGGTCCTGCAAAAAATGACTGACTGACTGACAGTTCATGAAGAGAGAAATGCCGAACAATAAGGGTAGAGATACGATTGCCTGACAGCAGAATATGACACCATTTCAGTCAAAACAATACACAAACGATGGTCTAATGAGTCCAGCGAAGGCGCTTTGAATTGAGAATCGTGAAAATGCAATCCAAATGTAATTCTCTTCGAAACACGCGAAAGATATATGAATCCACCTGCTCGCACGCTTTATGAGACGAGACTTGAAAGGGCGGCATTTTTGATATCTAATAATCCAAATCCACACATTCGACGACCTGGTCTCTCATATTAGCAATAAGCTGATAGCCGGCTGTTTTTTGACATTTTCGGAGACAACACAATTTTAACGAGGAAAAGAGAAGTAAAATGCTCTCATTAGGAATTGGAACGAAATGCCAAAAGTTTTGCTAAGAAAGAAAAGAAGGTGGAAGGGAAGAGAAGGTAGACAAATGGGAACTAGGAAATAGTGTATGGCTAGTAGGGCTGCATTTGGCATGACCTGTTACAGATTGGAATAGAGATAGAAGGTGAAGGAAGAGAGTGTAGAGAGGTAGAACATACGCAACAAAAAGATATACAGACAGAGAGGGAGAGGGCGATTTTCGAAGATAAATTGAGCGTTCACATGCCAATTTCCAGCCAGAAAGTCTAGAAGAAACGTTAGAGTCTAATGACTGGGGGATGAGCACAGAAAATACAGGCGTTGATTTTCTAAAAACTATGGAAGAATCAATATACTGGAGAAAAATTGTCGCATATTTTATAATTAAGATGTCACAGTGCTTTGTTCGGCGAAGCCCCCTTAAAAATGACTCGAGAATCGATTTTTTCTTAAGTCAAATATACAAGTTTTTCAAATTAACTTTGATAAAAATGTAAGAATATCTTTTAGAATATTTCAGGGAAAATATTTTTTTACAATAATGATAGAGTAAAAAGATCTGTTCAATTTTTCAAAAAAAAAGACCGAACAGATCAAAGCACCGTGGATATGAGAAAGGTATGGGATTTCTGGCTATTTGGAAACCGCGAGACACGAGACATAGGCGAAATAGTATAGAGTTATATAGGGTAGGGTATGGAATGTTAGATCTTTTTCCACATTATTTCTCAATGTCTCATGTCCCGTGGCATCTCGCGGTTTTCAAGTTGCTGCATTTTTCGATTTAGAAATGACGCAAGTAAAGATAAATCGATGCCTGAAAACTCCTGGTAATGAGTGTGCCAAATTCCCATGAAAATGCCCATTCCCCATTCTGCGCTTTCTGTGCAACTTTTTTCTGTACGATTCTCCCCTACAGACAAACGTTGCATTCCACTGCAAAAACACTGCGCAAGCCATCCATTAGTCACTGAGAATTGCTGAATGCTGCAGCAGCATACAGCCCTTCCACAAGACGAAATACCAAAATGCTCAAATATATTAAAAATTTGCTTTAATTTGTATAGCATACTTAGAGAGCGCAAGTGCTATTCCAAATTTAGTGTTGGTGGGATTGGAAGCTAGCAAAAACATTGCTTGACCCTTCCAATACTCTAATCGAAAAGAAAAATTAAATTTGGTTCAGTCTAAACCCCTAATTGGCTCGATAATTGCCGAGTAAATTTCGCGATTTTTCGTAAATGAAAACTGGAATTTTGAAGCATTCGATTCAAAAATCGATCATTTCTAGGGACCCCAAACTCTGCCCTCTTGCATTTTCGCTTGTATTCAAAAAGTGATCATTAAAAGCGCCGAAAATACTATTCAAAGTTTGTGTTCACGAAAGATCACTAGCAGGGCTGCGCGAAGTCGAAGACGTCAATTCGTAAATGACGAGACCTATCTTTTCTCACACTATTTCTCTCTATTTTCTTTCTTTCCCTTATCTCTATAGGCCTCGTCAAATATGAGCTACCGCCGAAATTGATCGAATTTCTATCAATTTTCAGCTGTTTTGTTTATTATTTGTAGGAAAAAAAGATTTAAAAATGAAAAATCAAGTTATTAAAAAATAAAATAAAATCATAACCACTTTGCAATGAATATAAGAACAAATTAGACAAATTTATTGAAAAAATGCAAAAAATGATAGCTTAAAAGATCAATTGTTTTGAGATTCCTAAGGTTCTGCCGGAACCACGGACTTCCAAGCATTTCGCAGCTGTTTGAAATAGTTATCGGTGGTGGTATTGTTACCTGTCTGTTGATGACCCAGCTTATAGCATCGACTTAGGCATAGAATTATGAAGGGCATACTAAAACACAATTTTCCAGATTTATTTTTTCCTATTTATGTTTAATTTTAAACTTATATAGAAAAGTTAGCCATGAAATTATGTTGAGATACTACAATTTCAGATTTACTTTTAGATATTTCGATCCATCTCATTCCTTTTTAAACTTGGTATAGAAAAAGTCTAGCTTGAATAAAATTAAACTTTCATATCTACCTCTAGATCCAACTATCTTTGAAAGGCAACAACTAATCTCAATCTTTTCCTATAGATTTCGATAAACTTGAGAATAGAGGTTTTATCTTTGATAGATTGAAAGAAACTTACAAAACTAGCAGAAAGTCCCCTATTAGAGCGACGTAAGGCTGGACTTCACTGAATAAGAATAGGGTCGAGTTTAGAATTGCACAACCAAATAGAGCCGCGTTTAATATCATATTGGTGATGTTGAATAGGCCAACGTACTAAACTTTTCTGTTAATTATAAGACAAAAACGTCAATAACACCTTGAAAACATTGATATTTTTCTTCAATTGATACCTGGTGCTTAGAGAGTAGGCATTAGAGAATTTATGGCTATTAAGTAAACGAAGTTTCCTCTTGTTGTAATAGACCAAACAAATAGAGCTCTAAATAATATGGCTAGAGATCATATTTTAAAAGTTTGAATGAAAAATATGCGTTCATTGATAAACTATTATTGTTGATGTCTAAATCTGGGAGGTCAAAAATGAGGGGAGAAAGAAACGCGATTTTAGGCCAGCCTCTCTTCTTTTCGTATACTATTCTCGATTTTCTAACTACTAAAAATAGCTGCAGATTTCGGCATCAACGATAATCCTCTTTTTAAAGCTATGAATTTGTTCATAAGATGTTCTAAGGTTAAGAAACTCCCAAATAAGTGTCTTCAATACTCGCCGGCACAACAAATCCAATACAAAACCCCATCATGGCGTAAGCTTTAACTCGATTAAATTGTCCTTCAACAATTTGATAGGATACAAATCCAGAAATAATACACTGAAATTTGTTATTCGTTAATACTTGATCGTTTGCTCTTTTTCTAAAAATAGAAATTCTTTATTAAACTTGACTGAAAGTTTCTAAGTTTTAGTTTCGTGAGATAAATCACGTAGTGCCCTATACTTTAGATAAATTTATGATATGTAATAAAGAAAATCTTACATTAACTAAAACTAGGCTTAAACCAATAACAGGATTTCGCATCTTTTCGTACGACTTAAAAAAGTAGCTCGCTGCCGCTCTTTCTAGTATTAAAAATACCATTTGAAAGATTAGAAATACAAGATAGCCCAATGTAAAGTAATTCGACGCTATTAATAGAATATCCTTATCTAATTCATCTGAAATACAAAAAATAACTTTAACCGGCTATTTGAAAACCTCAAGTTATGCGAAATAGGGTGATGGATTGTAGGGAAACAACTCTTTTCTTACACTATTTCGCATGGCTTTAGGTTTCCAAGTTGCCCTTTAACTCATTATTCATAAACAAAGGACTTTCTCATAACATTTGAAGCTAACTATTCGTCTCACAAAATTTTACATGATATTTACAAACTCGGGTTAATAAACAAAACACTTACAATAAACCGGAATATACCCTAGCATATATAGCCGACCTATCATTATAGCAACGAAAAAAAAATTCATCCCTAAAATTTGAACGGCTAACATCGAAAGAATGTTGATGTTAAAGGGATGAGATAGCATTTCAAATAGAATTAGAATATTCGTTACAAAGGCGCCTATAACCAATAGAGAATGAAGAACGTAGAGAATACTTAGGGATACTGTAAGTGAGCAATTTAAGGAGAAATGTATATTTTAAATGTTCACCTGAAACCGGCCCGAAACGAGTGTTAGCTAGTGAAATTAAGAATAATGTTCTATCACCAACTTGATAGATCTGCATGTTTTTCTGGGGAGTATTATCTAGAAATCAGAATTTTTATTTATAAGGATACGTTAACAGTGTGTGTACAAGGGATCTTGCTCAAAATTGGTTAAAAAAGTCAATTCAAGTACACTGATAACGAATATTATGTTGAAAAGTAATAAAGAAAGAAGCTAATTTTTATGGAAAATTCTGAAAACAGGAAGCATGGCGAGCACTTTTCAACACGATATTCGTTATCAGCGTACTCGAATTGACTTTTTTAACCAATTTTGAGCAAGATCCCTTGTACACACACTGTTAACGTTCCTTGTTCGAATAATAGACTTGACTTAGGAAATATAGAGCATTTAGAAATAAGTTACCTGTGATGTTTACGTCATAAAAGATATTCATCATTATTTGATGGTCAATAGGCTAGCATTTCTTTTCTTATTCGAGAAAAAAATTATCGTCTTCGGACCGGCGTTTTTGTCAGTTGATTAGCTTATTTATCCCCCACTAGCATAGGGGTTTGTCTCGTAGTGATTTATTGTCATTCTAAAAAAGACCCTATGTGTGATATATTGTTTAAGATCCCGAACTAATTCATTTCTGCATAGAAAAACTACCTAACGAAACTTCGCTTAAAATGTTTCCTTAGCACATTTTGAAATACCGAAAATTACACATCCGAAAAATCGACAATTTTTCGATCTATGATCTCGAAATAACAATATCGAATCTGCAAAATTACGAATAACTTTGAATGACAAGCTCGAAAGTAGTTGCAAACGAAATAGCATATAAAGGGGATATTTTCTCTATCAAAACCTACCCTATTTCTCATGTTACACGATGTAGCATTGTTAGTACGTTTAAAAATTCCCTAAATACCTAAAGTTTCAGGTTATCGATGTGACGAACTTCAAAAACTTGAATGTCGGACTGAAATTAGATGGATTGAGCAAAATTCAGGTTACATGGGAAGCCGATTCTGCTGCATATATATAAAATGAGAGGCTAGACTTTAATCCGAAGGTGCGAGATACAATTTCGAGATTCAATGTTTCAGAATAATCGAATTAAAAATGATGACTAGAAAGCGCAAGCGATTTCTCAAATTTGCTTTTGGTGGGATTTGAAGCTTGCAAAACATTGCGCGATCCCTCGAATACTTTAATCAAGAAGAAATTTCCATTTTGATCAGCCTAAACCCCCTAATTAATTCGATAATT
This sequence comes from Diploscapter pachys, assembly GCA_002287525.1. NCBI lineage: Eukaryota > Metazoa > Nematoda > Chromadorea > Rhabditida > Rhabditidae > Diploscapter > Diploscapter pachys. Next base: position 85,201 of record LIAE01007639.1, read on the forward strand.
GTCTTTCCAAACGTCCTAGATTAGATGTCAATGCAAATTGGAATTTCTGCTAATTTTAATTTGAGCATTTGCGCTCTCTACCTATGATAAATTAATTGAATTAAAACTTGCGATGACTAAAACTGAAATCAGCATGTACTAATGTGCAAAACCAAACATCCTGGAATTTTATCATATCGCAAGATGATCTTAGGTTAGGACGAAAGTGAAAAAATTAAAAGATTGTTCTATCCTGGCTATAAGTAAGAACATTATTGTCTGGGACTAAATTGTCAAAAACATCATTAGTACCAACTCACTATAAACTTGCCATTTAGGTCTTAATATTCGCTAAATAAACTCTTGACCTAAATTCATAGCAGAGTCTGTTCAATAGGCTTTCTCAAAAGTGCCGTTTTAGGGCAACTTGGAAACTGCGAGATTACGAGACACGAGACATTGAGAAATAGTGTGGGAAAAAGATCTAACATCCCATACCCTATTCTATAGCCCTATACTATTTCGCCTATGTCTCGTGTCTCATGGTCTCATGATTTCCAAATAGCCATTCTTCAGTCTACAACAGATAATTTGAAGAATAGCTTACACAAATATTTAAATTGAAACGTCTTTATTCAGAATCACATCATTTGAAATGTAAAACGAGAAAAAATCGGGTATTCGGAAATCTCGCTATCTCATAACTTTGTGAAATACCTTATCCCAGATTTAGTCAACCTTTGCGGTGTCATTTCCGATCTTGATAACGTCAACTTCGGGCTTGATTTTGTCGTAAAGAGTGGGGAAGGCTCCGTTGCAGGAGTAGGCAGTTCGAACCTGGAAATTTTAAATTTGGACTTATTTTTTTCGGTGCTTTAACTTTGAATCCTTATAGGTTATTTATTGGAAATGATTTCGTAATTGAAGATTTCTAAAAGAAGAATTTAATTTTCATAATCTGAAGTCGAAATTTTTGAGACAAAACTAGAGCCCCCAAACTCCGTCCCCTTGCAAAAATGAGTTTGTGGTAGAAACGTGGTAGTTTGAAGCAGAAAATTTGGCAAGAAATTACCCTTCAAAACTAAAATATCATGAAAGTCCACCCCTAAATCGACGATAAACTTGATAAAATGATTTTGCGACAAAAACCAGCCCAAAATATTCAAACACAAAAAGCACATGTGATATTTCGTCTGTGAAAATGTGCTCACTTTGTCTGATGCATTTTTGCGATTTTTCGGTTAGAAAATTTTCCTATTTATTTTTTCTTCAAAGAAAAAGTCTCATTAATATCCCTGATAATCTATTTGTGCTGCAAACAATTGACCTCGAAATGCGATTTGGAAGATCTTCTTGGAAACCCTAGGCAAACCTGTCATCTTTTCATACTGCGATTGAGCTTTGGGATATGAAATCAAGCTTGACGCCCTTGTTGGGAGGTTGGTAATACGTGGAGATTTTCGATAATTTTTCAGCAATTCTACAAAACTCTAATCCTGGGAATTTGGTGCTCACCTTATTATAGAGCGTCAGGTCAAACATTTCTTCAAATTCGTCTTCGGTCATGAAGATATCGGCGTAGAGGAATGAATATCCACCCACATCTCGAGTGAATCTGTGTGAAAGTGCAGCTTATATCATCTCTGCTAGTCTTCCTTACTTCTCCATGCTTCTCATGGCATAAGTAGCATTGTATTTTTCTCTTCTCTTCACAAATCCTGGTGTGCCATAAACGCCGAGATCGTTGAACATCGCATAGTTTGTGTCAGGCACCATATACTTTTCTGGTGGACTTCTAAATTTTATGTCAGGTTCGGCTCGAAATTATCTATACTTTGCATCTGCCAGCACGACCGAGCACAGTCATTCTCAGTCCAATTTCAAACTGTGCTCAGACTCAGATTTTCCTCAGAGTGAGCACAGTTTGTTTCAGACCGTGCAAATTTTCTCGGACTGTGGAATCGGCTGGGCTCGGTCTGAAGATTATCTCGGCCGCTCTGACAGATGCAAAAGATAAAGTCATTTTCTCTAATTCTGACTCAGTTGTCAAAGTCAAGAATGAAATGTGAATATTTTCTGCCGAGATAGAGTTGTGATTGTTCAGGAGATGATTACTTTTGCAACTACTTAAGATTCCATAGTTTATCGAAATATTCGGAATAACCTGAGTTGGCCTTGCGGTCCTCTGCGATGATCATAGATTCTGCATGGATAGACTAGCAAGGGAAATGTATCGAACAGTCGAGTTGCTGTATCTACCTAATTTGTAGAAAAGTGAGCATTTGAAAAGAATAATTTGTTAACCTGGTCCTTCAATGTTCCCAATGGCATTACGATATCCTGGAAGACCTAAAATCGTTCGTTCATTTTTTAGGTTGTAATTCAGAAGTGTGCGGAATCTGAGTTTTGAGAAATTCGGAACCGGAATCTAAGTCGAAATTCTGCATACTCCTGATCTAATTTCTTGTAAGAAATATTCGCGGTCATCTCTTTCGACTTCTCAAATAGTCTGACACACTACACTATGTTTCAAAGGAAGACATTGTTCGCACTAGAACAACATTTTCTCCTGGACGAAGAGTTTCTTTCAATTTGCTGCTCTATACCTTTCTGATGCCAATCTTACCTGTTTTGTAAATGTCATATTCCTGACTGCATTTGTCGTGGTAAACTTCAGGAAGGCTGGTTTGGGTGGGCATAACCAGCCGAAGAGGAGTCTGAATTTTTTATTGAAAGATGTCGATTGAAAAATCGCCTTCCCTTACCTAAAGATTGGGCGATTTCCGAAAGGAATCATCGATTCCAACACCCAGAATATTGCTCGATTGTGTCTGAGTAGATATGACTGCAGGGGGATGTATTCTTCCCCTCCCTTCGGGTGGAACGTTTCAACGTGCTTGTAGAACCATGGCTTCCACCACCAACACACATCGTTCACCTAGACTCTCGGGATTTCGATATTTTTCAATGTTTTCAATCAGAAACCTTGAGCCTCTTCTGCCAAGTATCAACATCGGCGAACTTTCCCAGCATAATGACTGCCTTGTCTGTGTCGTAAATGGTGGCTTCCACGAAATCGGCAACTTTCTCATTCTAGAATAGTTTTAGCTTCGGCTTCTGAAGAAATTGCGCGTTGTACCTTGTTCAGAGCTCCAGATAACCTCATCATTTCATCACAGTACTCGTTTTGTGAGAAACACTAAATTTTCATTGAATCTGACTATCTGACTGAATTTAAAATTCTTTATAAATGTTTGAAGCAGATCTGGATAGGACTTAAACCAGATTCTCAATGCATATCACCCTTAGTCCAAATGTTTCTCTAAAATCTTCCTGCATACCCCCTCTCCTAAAATTCATCATTCTGGCTGAAAGTTCTCTGCCTAGGTTTGTTGGGAAGACATAGGAAACGTTCGCAGCAGATTCTTTCTCGAAACTTCGAACTAAGTTGATCTTCTGATTTTTCCTATCAAGTAATGAAACAACTGACCGGAATGTATTTCATGTGAATGTATGGTTTGGCAGGAACTATGCGAAGTTTCAGGGACACTAGAAATCCTAGTGTTCCGTGAGACCTGAATTACAAGATATTTTTTAATAATGTTAAGCAGAGTTGAAACAGACCATGGTAAACAGTGGAACAGATCGCTATGCTCGTTGTCCGCTCTGACTCGAATCACCTTTGCATCGGCTGTCACCAATTCGTACTCTTCGATCGTCTCTTGGTACAGTCCTACCTAAGTTAGTCAGTTTAGCAGGTTTTATGCGCAATTTCCCGGACTTTGTGTGAATAAGTAGTCATTCCAACTCCGAACGCAAGTCCTCCTAAGGTTGCATCGCCAATTTCTAGCGTCACAGCTAGTGTGTAGCCCCTGGAATCGTTCATTTGCTTGAATTGAAGCTTCTTCATTCTGACCTAGGATTTAGGAACTGGCAAATTTCTCTGACTGTTACATTCGGCTCGACTTCCACGAGCATATTCTTCTCATCCAACTTGAGCACTTCAAACAGATCGATTTCAATTCGTTCGCAGGCCGACTGCAATTTCACACCTTTTATAGTTTATCTTATCGTGAAATTCTCTGCAGTCCATGAAATCCAGTGTTGCTCTTTGAGAACTCTCGTTTCGGATTCTTGACTACAGCCAATTTGTATTCTTTCAGTTTTGGTTCAATTTTATGAATAGTTATAGCTGTCTTCTCCTTCATAATATCTTCAGCTTGGATCTCTTCCCACCTCTCCATTTCATTCATTCACCTTCACCTTCTACTTCGACTTCTGCTTTGCTTCTCTAATTCCATTCTCTGTACTGACTTTCAAGCCGCTGATGTATTACATAACGTGCTTTTGGTGATCTTCTTTCACCAGCGCTAGGTAGCGAATTTTAAACCGTCATGAGGTGCATTGCTTTACACAAGGAAGGCCGAAACCCGAAAATTGGTTGAAAATTTTAGCCTTTAGAAAACTTCATTTAATGAAGTCTAACTTTACTTCCAAATTGATAATATCGTTCTTCTACTATTTGCATTGCAATCTAAGCATCCATATGTTTGAGTTCCAAATTGTCTGTCAACCTGTCTGTCTGTCACTCTAAATGACAATGCCTTGTAGTAGCTCCAGCTTCTGTTCTTCAGCCTATTGTCTTACAACCTTTCTCTACTGTTCTTCATTATTTCAACTCGTATTCATTGTCCAATGCTAATATTTCGGATGTAATTTCCACGTTCATTATAGTGTACTAACATAAATTTGTTTGGCTATTTTCTGTTAATTCTGTTGATTCCAAATAATCGTCTTACCTTATTGAAGAATGTCGTTGATAAACTCTGCCAATTGGGTCTCGCAGTGCATAGCAACTTCCGCTGACCTTTCGGCTGCTTTTTCCATTCCTCGACCTGCAAATCGTTTATCTAATTGGTTCATCAACTTTGTCTCCAAATTACTGTTGCTTTGTGCAACTCTTAATTATCTTTTCATCGCAGTTGCACTTTTGAAGATTCATTTTGATCAGCTTTTATGGTTCTTATAACTTTTATAAATAGTTCTATTTATATCCTATGCTCTATTTCCATGCCATTTTCATCGCTGCTCGAACCTTTTTTCGTATTTTCTCAACCCTCTCCTGATGCGTTGACTTTTCCAAGTATTGTCTGTGTAGCCATTGACGGAATTGCACAAACAGGTCGAATATCTGCAAGTGGAGAGCAGTTCTGACCGATCCTAGAAATAGAAAAAAGGGACTTACAAAGCTGGCAGGGAGGCAAAAGAGCAGAATGACCAGGCCGCGGTTGTCCTCGAGGAGTTGAATTAGAAATTGCTTAAATTGGAAGCCCATAGTAATGGGAAAATAGGAGTTGAACGCGGGTGGTCGCTGGACTGAATATAGGCCTGAATGAGTGAGTGAGTAGTGATAAGGGAAGGAGAATGGCAGAGCAGCAGCTGCTGATAAGGGAAGTGATTTGTGACTGTCTGAGAAATCGCCTTATCAGTATTTCAAAATAAAAAAGATCAATTCATTTTAATTTGATTTTGAATTAGAATTGACGAAGACAAGGGAATAGTAAAGAAGAGAAAAAGAGGATGAGAAGAAAGCTGCCTTGCTCCCTTTCTATAATAACTGTGTAGGCGGGGAAATAGGATGTATGGGTGAGGTGTGTAAGAAGGCCTAGTTGTAGTTCTCTACTAGTAATTCGCACTGTACGGAATATTAAGAATCCTTTATTGACTAGCCTTGATTCAATACAGTAATACTAAATATAAAAGTAGAGAACAGTAAGGTGAGGGTAAAACTGCGAAGGAACAAAGCAACAACGAAGTGGGCGTATTTATAGGTGCGAGTTGCGCCTAGTAAGTAACTTCGCCCTTTAAGGCTCGAGCAAACTAGTGACAGTTCTAGAGATGGCTTTCCAGCCAGAAATGACAATAACAAGTATGGTTCACCAAAGTGAACAAGTCGTTGGCGACAATAACAAAGGACAAAGTGGCAGAGGCACGAATAAGAAAATTTTGGCTTCCGCCCTTTTGGCATTAATAAAAGTCGATTCTGTCGGCACATGTTCTAATTTGAATTGCACGGATTATTCGAGTCGGTAAATTGATTGAATCTTTGCGTAGATTTCTGCTCGCTGAAAAGTTCTTATCTTGAATCGAGGTGAATTAGACGTTTTCGACTCTGATTCTGAAGGACTCGTACTTTAACAGAGAAGAATAACATCTCAAGGATATCCATAATCACCACTTCTTTGCGTTTCTCATTTTCCCCACTCATTTCCCCCAAATTACCCGAGTTGTGAATCAGATTTTTTGCCTATCTGTCAGTTAGTCTCCAATTTCCATACTTTTTTGCCATTCCCTCTCTTTTACGCGTTCTCTTTCTCTTTCTTTTTTATAGCAATCAACCGCGACAAGTTTCCTTTCTCGAAGTTGCACTCTTGCTACAAAAATTTCATTTTCCTAGGCTCGAGATTCGAAATTCGATCAAATACCAAATGAGAAGAAAACGTTGTGTTGTAAATAAGTCGGCAAAAGTTGAAAATTGGGCTATTTGAAAACCATAAGCCCTTAAGCCATCGAGAAATAGTGTAGTATGGACTGTGAGGAGATAAATACTGCACACTTTTGCATCTCCCCTCCTAGACTCAACCCCCTCGAAATACCATGCGCCCTGAAGAGGCGAAAGAGATAGCAAAGAAAAGAGAGAAGGAAAGAGTGAGGGGAAGAAGAGGCGTGACTCGTGCAAAATCGATTTGCAAAGAGTGTGCAATATCTACTTTCTCACAGTCCGTAATATGGTTAGAGGAGGGTATTGTATGGCTGGCTTTCTTTTCCCATGCTATTTGCATGGCTTGAGGGCTTAAGGTTTCCAAGTTGTCAAGATAAACTTACATTTAGTTCAAAGTGTTAGCACATAATTTCATACGTGGGGAAAATTTACATTGATCTCTTTTCGCAAAATTCACATCTGGAGGATAAAATCTTCGTCTTATACTTTTTTGTTAGAAATTTGGCGGTGGGGATTTATCATTTAGAATTCATCTATTTCTGTTAAAATGCATCAAAAATTGAAAATTTGAACAATTGACATATTTTTCATGCAAAAACTTCGATTCAGACTTTGATCTGCTTGAAAATATGATTTTGATTCCAAACCTTTCAAAATCATAACTCCGAACAGTCCTGGAAACAAGATAAAGTAAAAAATATCCAAATTTAAAACGAAAATAATTTTTAAATAATTTATTACAATTTCTTGGAATCAATTTTACCAACAACTGCCCATTCATCAATTAATGGATCGTATTCTTCGATATGTTTAAAATACTTGTTGTTCTCGAAAAATCTGTTATAAAATATAAATGCTATACATTTTGTACAAGTTTTAACTCACCCTCCGATTGCATACAATTTCCCGTTAGCGACAATGAGCGAATGATTTTCTCTTGCATAATCCATATCAGCGATTCGAGAAATTCGACTGTTAATTGGAGCTGAGGGATCGAAACATAGACAGGATTTGAATATACTATTAAAACTAAATATATAACGATATATTGTTTATAATACAAAATTAACGACTTTCGTCCTCCAGTCATGTAAATTTTTCCATTTAGCGATGCAACTCCGAAATGAACTCGTTTTTCTGGAAGCTCTCCAAGCTCAATCCATTCCCGCTCATCGTCTGATAATCGATATATCTTTCCACTTTTATCACCATCAATAACTGAATATTCATAATTACAATAATGAATATGCTATAGTGTGACCGTATAAAATTGCATCGCATGTTATTGTTTGAACAGATTCAATTGGAAGAGGAAAAGCAGGTCCTGTTTGCCATTTTCCATCTATTAAAACCTAAATAAATCATTTCATAGACTTTCATTCGATCTTCTTACATCAACTGGATTCGTATCTTCCCTTGTTTTAGGGTCCACTCCACCCAAATAATACAATTTGTCTTTGAAATAAGCCACAGATGCCCATTTACGCCATTCAGGAGGATCTGGACCTGTAAAATTCTTTGAATCGATCATTCATGGATTTGTTGACAAGACCTCTTGAAAGTTGTCGAGTATTCAAGTCATATATTTCAAATGATTCAGCTCTGTCGTTCATTCCAAAAATCTGAAGTCTAAGAAATTATTTAAAATAACTAACATAAGAATTTACTTTATTCTGTGTAGTTGCTACTTTAAACGGCAGATACAAATTGTGAAATTTTGCAATCTCTTCTACTGAGTAGGTAGATGAATCGAACAAGCCTATCCTTCCTTCCTCTTTACCATTATTTTTCCAATAAACTAAATTATTACGAATCATTTAAAAATATCTTACTTAGCTTTTAACATAACTTCTTACCATAATAAAATAAAATTTTATGTGAATTATTGAATGAATTGTCTCCATCAAATTGTAAATTATTGGTATTTTGGACTAATTCATTTATTGTATTATTAATCAATGGGATTTCAATTCCTTTCTGAAATGATCACTTCTATGTTAGTAATGAATTATTTCTTTTCAAGCCTCCAAAGCATCTGCAATAATCGCAGCTCCATGAGCTACAGCCTCGTCGGGATTTAGGTCAAATTTTAAATTTGTCGGACCAAATTTATTTATCAATCTCTGTTGAATATTTGGAATTCGAGTTGATCCACCAACTAAAATCTGTAATGAAGGAGACTTTATTTGATTATCGAACATCAAATTCCGAATCACCACATGATCTAGCTGCTCTGATGATATCTGCGCAGTATATAGCCCTTTATCAACTAATTTCATCGATTTATTGAATAATTCATTGCATAGTTCGTTGAGTTTAACTTTGGTTAGTCCTACATCTACTTCTAGTGCATCGTTTATATCCATCTAAAATTAATTTGCCTATAATATTATTCAGCTCAATATGAAATAGTTCAAAAAATTCTTACATGGATATTATATGACTCTATTTGGAATGAAAGCGCTTCTTTGGCGTCTCTACAAACAGTTCGAAGTCGCTTTATAAGTCTCGTCCTTTGAATAATATCAAATTTCGATGTTTGTATGGAACTATCGTTCGCATATTTCATTATTTTGCTGTCGATATCTTGACCTCCTAAAAATTCGGATAATAAATTCTTCATTAACAACTCTAAACCTAACCTAAGTGACCGTCGCCAGTTACAGCTATTACCCGAATTTCTCCGTTGTTTATTTCGGCGATGCTTATATCAAGGGTCCCTAAATCAAATGATAAATGTGCGAATTTTTGCCTAAATACCTCCTCCAAAATCGAAGATTAAAATTTTCGAATTTCCTAATTTAGCTCTATGATTGTAAGCAATCGCAACCGCAGTAGGTTCGTGTAGTAGACATTTCAACTCAAGACCAGCCAATTCGACAGCTCTTTTCGTCGCATCTAATTGTTTTTCGTTGAATAATGCAGGTACTGTAACAACGGCACCAGTTACTCGTTTATTTAGATATCTCTGAACAAATATCTTTAGCTCCCACTATAAAATCATCATTATTTACTTCAGCTACAGCCTTTAATTTCTTCAAAATTTCCGCCGAAATTTCTTCTGCCTTTATAAACCGTTCATTTGGTTTTCCTTTGTTCAACACATATCCACAAAAATCCTAAGATTGGCGTTTTGAAGAAAGTCATGAATATCTTGAATATCTTACACCTCTCGTATCGACGTTAAATGTCCAAAGATTTCGATTTTCAGCAATGGGCAAATCAACCAGAAATTTCCAGCCAATCAAACGTTTTGAATCTATTTTTAGTTTATTTTATCACAACTTTTCAGAAATATAATCTTACCATATAGAATATTCGACGGGTCTATATTGCAGCTCAAAGCATAATTACCAACTAAAATTCCCGATTCACAATACGCGACTACTGAAGGAATTGTTCGCTTGCCTAAAATTTTAGAATATTTTAGAAAATAATAAATACAGACCATCGTCAGAAAAAATCACAACAGGCCGTCCATCCTCGATCACGGAAACACAGGAATATGTCGTCCCCAAGTCGATGCCGATATAAACCATTTCTCAATTATTTTTAATCGATAAATTACAATTATTTTATGAGACTTCAAGCATTCGTGCTCAAATGAATAGAGAATCATAATCCATTAGGGTCAAGCTTCATACTGATTATATAGACTGTTCCTTCAAATGAGGTTGTAAATTAAAATTTATGTTTATTTAAATTTAAATATTTTTGCATTGATATTTAGAATTCAGAAGAGCGGAGATTAATAGTGGCAGAACGATCAAATAAATTTAACAAATACTGAAACGCAGAATCATGTCTATTAACAAAGCCAAAATTTGCCAGAAAATTTCAAAAATTACAGATTGGGAGAGCACAGGCGTTGTCGTATTTCGATGTTAGTCAAAGTTCTCGCTTCTTTTCCTCTGAACCCCCTTTTCCGGCGAGATATACGCGATGGACTAGTACACCTATGTTAGAGCGAGAGGGGGATAAAAAATGGCGACAAAGAAGAAAAAAATGCATACTATTTCGTTTTCTCTAGAGCAAATCCGCCACGGATAAATTTATTTGTCAACATTATGACGATAAAAAGGGCGTATCTTATCTTCGTTAAAAGAGGGAATCGTGTGTGAAAGGTATTGAACTGAAACTAAATGGATTGATACTATGAAAATGATGAAGAAATGTCTCATCATCAATCAGGTAATGAAAAAGAGATTGACTGAGAAGAGAGTGCATAGGCTATTTCAGTGAAACATCGAGAAAATAAGAAAAATACGCTAATTGATGTTGTCGACGGAAACATTTTTTATTCGAAAACGATAAATTTTACAAATAAATTCACAACATTCATGAGTTATCTTTACTTTTATCACAATTCCTTAGTAGCTTGGCTATTCTGTGTGCACTTTATGATTAGTGCATGAGATGTAACAAGCAATCTAGTCATACATATGTACGCTTCTTACAACAAGAGATACGTTCTTCATAGGGACATTTTCAACATTCAACCATTTTGACTATAATGAGCTAAAATAGTGGCTATAAAATTTTGTAAATACTATAATCATTACAATGTTATAATATCACACGCAAAATACACAGGCTTTAGTTTCATTTTATTTTCCTCTCACCTAACCCACAGAAAAATCGAAATTTCGCCCATTTTATTCCCATCAACCTATTGTTATTTTCCACTTAGAAATGTCTGGAAAATAAATGACTAAGAAGCTCTACAAATAATTGTAGCCATAATACATTCCTACAGCAAGAAATTTGAAGACTACTTTAATCCAGTGTGAAATCGAATTCAAAAAGTGGGAGGGTCTCGGGGGGTTTTTTATCTTCTATTCGAATTTCTATTCATGTTGGGATGATCTCTTATAAATAGATGAGAAGTAATGAAGTGGTATAATTTTATTATCTTCAGAACTTATATTTACTGTATCCAGTTATATTCTAAGTTCTGAACGAAGGCTAAGATGTGGATGTCTCAAGTTGACGCAAACGGGCACTACTCGCTGTTTGTCACACCCCTACATTACTATCAGACGTATATCGGTTGTGCTATCTCGGTGCTGGCCAATAGTACACTTGTTTATATAATTCTCAGCCGACCCCACCAAAAGATGGGTAATTACAAGTACGTGGTGTTAGCGTTCGTCTGCTTCGATATCTCGTACAGTCTGGTGGATGTCATTACCAAACCCGTAAGTGACGCTAAAAATTGCCCTAAGATACTTTCAGATCTTGATCATGATTACGCGATTAAGACTGAAATAGAGTGGGAAAAACGGAGAGATTCGATCAAGCTTTTGATCACGTCTCTTTGATTTTTCGACACTATTTTCCAATGATCAAGATCTGAAAGCCCCTTAAGCAATAAAAATTTCAGGGACTCTACTATTACAAACAAGCGTTCGTCTTATTTTCTTCAGGCGGCCTACTTTCATACCCAGCTCCAATCGGCGTCTTCGGAGTCTGTCTTTGGGGTGCATTCTTCGCTATGTCATTCCTACTGCTAGCAATCCATTTCTTCTATCGATATCTGTCAATAACCAAGTAAGGATTTTTACAATGATTCCAATTCTTATAATGAATTACAGTGTGAAGTACATGTACCTATTCACCCTGAAATACGCGTGGATTTGGGTTGTCGTAGTTGCCCTAGGCAGTCTGGATTGTGCGTTAACTTGTTGGTTCACAATGTATCCGACGAAGACTGTAACCAATTTTGTCATCTTCTTACAAAAACAGTATTCTAGACGTACGATTTTCTCGAGGACGCTATACAAGAGAACTTCAACATTTCCGCGCGAAACTTGGGATTCGTCTCGTCTGTTTATTGGGTTTTGTGACATAAATCGAAGTTTATCGAAAATTCCAATTTTTAGATCTCAAACAACGGCACGATACAAATGAATTATCGTGATTTGTCCGGAATTATAAACATATTCATCCTCGAGGCAATCGATTTCATTAAATTAAAAAAAAAAAATGAAAATGATAAATTTATTTAGTTCGTGACGTTTACTGCGATGATCTACTGGGGGTACAAAAGTCAAAAAGCTTTGAACAAATTCGACACGATACTTAGCTCCTCGACACGAGCTCTGCAGAAATCGCTACTGAAAGCCCTCGTAATTCAAGTATGGCTATAATTTTAGGGTATATGTCACTGCGCACCAAAGTTATTTTTAGTATGTCACTGCGCACCAAAAGTATGTAATTGCTCATATAATTCATAATACTAACTTTATCGTTGATATTTTCATAAGTTTTCATTATTTTGTCGCTGCCTTTACCTAATTGATGGAATCGCGTTATAATACTCAATGCAAATCATTATAGGATATTTCTTTTTGAAAAACAGCAAAAATTGCCAAGTCGATATGCTAATTAGGGTAATTATATTCTACAACTAATTTCCTTCAATTTCATATATGGCTTCCCTAGGTACTAGAGTTCCACTTGTCTTCAACAAGATCCCCTAGAATTCCTATAGGAAGTTCATAGGATCTGACAGAAATAGGGGTTTTTGAGATGTCTGATTCCAAAAGTACGTCATAGATCCCCAAATCGCCTACCAAAATGACCAGTTGGATGTGATACATCTATTCCAGCGATTTTTAGACCAATTCATCCATGTTTAGTGATGATTGTGACACATAATGTCTCAAAAATCACAATTTTTACCGAAATTAGACGAAAATGATGGATCGATCGGCTCATAACAACTTATAGAGCCATCAGGATTGACCTATTTTACCCTAGACATCGATTATATTCATTTCCAGCATCAACGACCCGATTCTGATATCTCAGGTCGGGGTATGTGGTCAAAATATGACTTATTCCTAGGAAAATTGAATATTTTATTCTTAAACCTCATTTAGTCATCGTAGTGATCAAAAATGAACTCATACATGGCGGTCGAGCCATGATAATAAGAAAAGAGTTACTGTAGATCAAATTTAAAATAGCTTCAATCAGTTTGCAGAATGTTATGAAACACTGGTCTGTGAAGTTATCATTTTCTTCGAATTTCGTAATTTTTTAGCCTAAAACGCTCCAGAAGTCGAGAAAAATATTTCCAGACCTAGTGATCGAGGCTTGATATTAACAGAACTGATACTTCAGATGAAAAATATGTCGTGGTCGAGGGGCAATTGACCTATTTGGGATGACTGGGCGTTCTTGGAAGGGGGGATTTTTCGAATTTTCTCATTTTGATAGATTTTCCAATCTTTAACGCCCCATGGTTAATGCAATGATACCCAGTTCTGCCCCTAATCCATGATATTAAGAGAACTAATACCGCAGATGAAATATAGACTATGAACGACCCTTTTTGGATATATTCTGGACCACTACGGTCGCTCGAATATGTCTATAGTGAACATTTCATCATTTTTGAGTGAATAAGTGAGCCCAGTGACCAGAAAGATGGATGTAATGGCCTATAAACTTCAGAAATAGATGTATCACATCCAACTGGTCATTTTGGTAGGCGATTTAGGAATCTATGACATACTTCCCGAATCAGACATCTCAAAACCTCTATTTCTGTTAGATTCCTTTAATTTTTGTTGTTTTTTCAAAATAAATAGCGAATAATGATTTGCATTGAGTATTATAACGCGATTCCATCAATTAGGTAAAGGCAGCGACAAA
>LIAE01007639.1:99364-120149 GCA_002287525.1 Diploscapter pachys
ATGACATACTTGGGGTATGTCACTGCGCACCAAAGATTTTGGTGCGCAGTGACCGTTCCCCTAATTTTAGGGAGTTGTACCTAGACCATAAATGTATGTATGAAAAAGTAAGCTTCAACTTTGGAGTATAAAGATTTCTTTCCCAATACAGAAGAACTAATGTTATGTTATAATTGTACAGCAAGTGCTCTTCATTTCAAAGAAACAATTCATGTGTCTTTTTACTATTTTTTAAAATGTTCTTTATGGCCAAGTATTCAGAAATACGCTATTAACTCCAACAAAATGAAAAAAAAATGCACGTAACGAGAGATTATTTGTGGGTGCGTCCAGGTGTACTTTACAAATTCTAAGAAGTTGCACGAACCGTCTTATTGAAATGGAGAGTAATTATTATCGGAAATAACTTAATTCAGACGATGGTTCCTCTGTTTCTCGCCTACATTCCCTGCTGGGTCACTTTCTCGCTACCCTTGATGCCCTTTGAAGTTTCCAAGTATCACTATTTCATGTTACTTGGTGAAGAGTCGAAATTTTAGAGTAATAATAAATAACGTGTCGATCACCGCGCTAACGTTATTCCCCATCTGCGACTGTATTGTGATCATCTACTACGTGAAAGCCTTCAGAAACGTTAGCCCATGCTTTATTCGAAAAAAGTGCGTGTAAATGCATTTTAGACCCTGATCGAGATACTTGGGAACATTCCATATCTGAACTGCTGGATTGCTCAGATTCTACCGGATTCTCGAAGTACGAAAGGCAACAAAGTGCACAACAGTTCTCAGTCGAGTAATAAGCAATATTCAACTCCGGCGACTTATTGATGATCTCTATTGCGGAGCAAGATCCCGCCCCTTCTCTATCGGATCCTTCCCTTGTTATTCTCTCTTTGTGTGCTTTTATCGTATACCCGTTGCGTGAATAAATATATATTTGTTCTCCCTGAGTATATTCGGTTTTACAAACAATATCAGTAAAATCTCAATTTTTGTTGATGCTACGTATAAAATTTTTAAATTCCTAGTATATTCTCTAGTTTATCAAAAAATCAAGTTCATGATGACCCTGATCAGAGGAGCGCGAATTCAGGCTCGGATTCGGTTTTCAACAACTTCAACGACGACAAGTTCAACAACAACGACGACAAGTCCAACGAAAACTACTTGCATTCGTAAGTTATTATTTTTAAAAGCGAACTATACATTTATCATCCACCAAAATTGTCACAATTCTAAATTAAAGCACCTACAAAATGTTTTTTTTTTTAATATTTGACCTGCATTTACTTGCTGCGTAAAGTGCAATCCCAGATCAAATTTTTAGCAGTTGCTCATTATTTCAGCATGATCTCACAATGATAAAACTCAAATAATGAATTCGCAGCATCGACATGCCCTAGCCCGTTCACGTTTATCTACGACACTTATTTCGTAAGTACGCACATTCGAATGAATGGTCAATGCAAATTGCAGTATCACGAAGAAACCATAGATGGCATGATGTATGCTGGTTATGACGGTGCATTGGCTGGTTGTCAGGGGTTCAACCCAGCTTCTCACCTATGGTATCCCACAAGTCAGGCACAGTCAGATGCAGTCACTGCAAGTATGTTATCAAACGTTATTCCAGTTATTCAGAATCAACGCATTTGCACAGCGGACACGAATCTATTCGATTATTGTTATAATTAGTTTCGCATACAAATTTGGCGATTTTTTTTGCTAATATGAAATGTAGGTTATCGTAAATTTTGCCCTGATCTAGATAGATTTTATTTCGAAGTGTAACATATTTAAATACGAATTCTACCAATTTCATCGAACCAATACCCTAATGAGCCATATCGTAACAGTTGTGCATAATTTTCACGCAGCAAAATAATAATATTTTTATTTTCAGTCTATACTGGTGGAACCGAGACCTTTTATATTGGAGTTAGAGAAGCTCCACTACCTGGCGTATGTTAAACCATATTTAATGTCTAGGTACATAATGCTAATCATCTCTTTAACAGAGTAATATGTGGGAATATGGAGATGGAACTTCAGTAACTTGGTTCAATTGGGAGCCGACTCGTAAATAGCAAATTTATTGATAAGTAGAGCTCCTTTTATTTGCAGAACCAAACGATCCCCCGGGTCAAAGATGCGTAAGTTTTTTTTAAAGAGAAATGTAACAATTAATGTTAAAGAGCATATCAACAAGTCACAATATGTAATGAGTAAAATTTTCAACAGTTGACATATACAACTATAAGGTCTCTTTTAGTTTTTACCTCCTTTTTCTCTTCCCCTTGCTATTTTTCAGAAAATGGGGTAAAAGTACAAGAGGCCAACTATAAATAAAAAAAAACAATGCTATACGAAAAGGTAATAACGTTATTTATCTTCCTATACCCTGCACATATACTTAGTAGAAGATGATAACATAAATAATCGTTTAAGGAGATGAGTTATGCATCAATATTAATCTTAGGTTATCATTCGTGCAGGAGCAGAATATCCAAGATGGAATGATTATACTTGTAACAGGTAAGTGAATCAAAACCATTCTTTATATTAACCCATTCAAAATTTAGTCCCTATCGCCGCCTTCTTTGTCAGATGGATCCTGTTTGCTAAAATGTTCTGTCAGATATGAAATGTTCAATACTAGCAATAAATTTTTACAAACTCAACATTTGGAGTTTTCAAATCTATTAAAAAATTCTCTTTGATAAATGTTCTGAACTTTATTTGTAGACCGAATGCATGAGTCGAAATTGTTAGATAACCAACTGTCCCATCTGATTTACAGAAAGGACAACGAGCGATTGGGCTTCATTCGTGAGCATCTGGATGAAGTGATTTTGAGATCAGTGAAACAACTTGGACTCGCGATTTTTTTCAGCTCGATTGTCGTCAAAGATTCGATATATAAAGCTCATCATATCTTAATTCATATTATTTTTGAAAATAATCTGGTACCAAATTACACTATTCTTGTATAATTGAATTGAATTTAAATTTCATCCTTTCTACTTGACTTTCCTCGAGAATTTCGAGCGTATTTTCAGAGTGAGGACGTTCATTCTCTGTATTTTCTCCATTACCCTCGTGCTTCTTTAGGCATTTCCTTTGAAATTAAATTGATGCTGACAATTTTATCGGAAATAGATAAATCATCCGCCTTCCATAGATTTTTGATGAGATTCTTTTGTGAAACATTTAACTTTTCAACAAATGGCGGTAGCTGCTAAAAGTTTCTGATAAAATGCTATCATTTGAAAGAAAATAATTCGTTATAGAAAATTTAGTTTGAATTTGAAAATTACGGTTTTGGAAAGAATTTTTAGAAGTTAGTATAGGTCTATCACTCATTTCAACTGAATTTGGTTGAATTCGACTTCAATCAATACCTATCAACGCTTTCCTCCTGTACTATAAAACGAGCTAATATTGGCCAGTAAGACAAATGTTGGAAATATTATACAAATCTAGGACGGTAGCCTAGCGGTACCTCGATTGGGTCCGCTACGAGTGGCTATTTTATGAAGACTTATGCCTCTCACAGTCAGGATTCGAACCTGGCCCCTCACCTCTCCGGGATGCACTGCTCTATCACTACACTATATGAGCATGGTTGCCTAGCTGGGAGTTAGCCTACATGTCCAACTAATTTGTTATATTAAAATTTGTAGATTTAGGAAATAAATAAATCCTGCATTCATGCGTAAATAAATAAACACAATCAATAATTATTTGGAGCAAGAAAGAAAACTTTTATATTGAATGAGGATTGATAAGAGAATAATGATGTTGAATGTTTTATAATACAAATTTTTATCATAAAATTAGTAATATTGACA
Source organism: Diploscapter pachys (assembly GCA_002287525.1). Lineage (NCBI taxonomy): Eukaryota > Metazoa > Nematoda > Chromadorea > Rhabditida > Rhabditidae > Diploscapter > Diploscapter pachys. The sequence continues at coordinate 103,215 of LIAE01007639.1, forward strand.
AATGATTAGGAATTAGAAATAAACAAGCGAAGGCATTTTTAATTGGTTGAACAATAATCTGCTCAGTTTCGAATGCCATCCAAAATACCATCATCTCGCATTCTAATGAAACAAACTCAGGAGGATGAGAGAGTAAGAAATTTTCATTTTTAATAAATATTAAAAAGAATATTTATTTCAGTTGCAATTTTCCCTATGCAGGGCACGGTTAGATAAAGGAGGCTTGACCCTTTATCAGAGGTCAAGAAATAGAATGGAAAAAGATAGTGATAAGAAAAAAATCGCTGGGTCAGGCAAATTGAGCAAAATTTTTCTGACCAGCGAAAAGATCAAAAGCTCAACACCCAAATTCAAAATCGATGAAAAAATTGGCGCGATCAGCACATACTCTATCTTGTAATCGAATTAGACCTTCGACTGTTATGCCTGCGTTTACGCTTAACAATGAGCATCGCGCATGTCGTTCTTTCATATTCGAATAACGGCCTTATTTTCTTTATGGCTAGGTTTTGTTCACTCTCACCTGCAACTCTTCTGCGACGTTGTGCATATCTCTGTAATCGCGTAGGCTTTGGCAATTAACCTCGTTTATTCCTCATTTTTTCCATTCATTTTCACCATTCATTCATTCTTTTTCTCGCATTTTCCCTCCACTTTCGTAAACATTTCTTCCCATCTACTGTTAAAAAACAAATGAATAACTTGATAAGGATTATCTAGTGTTTTCTATTTATTTGGTTGATAAGTACTTATTGGATGGGGCACTGTGTGGTAGTGGTTGGTCAGGCCATCCCACACCTTTACTAACAATCTCAGGCCTTTTATACAAATTATTAGTCATAGCATTTAGGCGGGACATAGGGAATTTAGTTGAAATATGGCTCAATTGCTAACTGGCTTTAGTTTTAGAATTGTACGATTTTAGGAAAATGAGTCGAGCTTTAGACTTTATTTCTACCAAAGAGTTGATGATGCATATTATCAAAACATTAGCTATGACTGTTTAAAATATTTTTCGAGCGAAGATCAGCTTAAGTTAGCTTTATTATTCCATTCGATGAATTTTCAAATAAGTCATTGCTGTTAAAATCCTTTTTCGATGAAGATCAGCTTGGTTTTGGACCATTTAAGCTAATTTATTTAGCTTTAAGTGCATATTCCGGTCACATAGACATGTTCTTTCAGTCTCGATTCGAATTTTCCTCCAAGCTTCTCCCCCTTTCTCGTTCTCTTTAGTACCGCCCCTTCGTCTGCACTTCTCTACCCTCTTCTCTTTCTCTCTCTCTCCCTCTCTCCCTCTCTTCATCTCTGCTTCTGCTCCATTCCAATCAATATCATAGGGGTGTATGTCTGTCTATTTCTCTGCAATCCTCATTCCATTGCCCAGGACTTTCGTCATTTTTCTGCGTCTTTTCCCCCTATCTCTCTCTTCTCATTTCCCTTTTTCAGTCAGAATCAGCTTTTGCTCTCTTTCAGTCTTTCGGTCCAAAGACTTCCTCGAATCTAGACCGGCCCCGAACCCGTCTGAACTCCTTAGTCTTTAGGCTTCCATAGAGAATTCTCCGACTTCCTTTCCCCTGGCCTAAAATTTGTCATTATCCTTGTCATATTGAATTCGATTTAATGATTTAGTGCGTTGGCGAGAGAGGAATGTGCGTCTTTGCCAGAGAGTACTTATCAACTTATCAATTTCTCCCAATCAGTTATTCCCCGAGTCTTTCGCTTCGATTCGTGCGACATGCAAAAAAATTTCATGTTTCCGTGTCAGGTCGCACATCCATATTTTGCATGTCTAGTAATCCATAAATTATGCGCACAAGGGTTTCATCGCTTTCCGTGCAACTGGCTTGCAGCCCTCTGTCAGGAATGTCTATTGACTATCACGTGCCAGCCAGCCAGCCAGCAGCAGCCGAAAGCACAACATATCCCATTCCTCCTCTTTTTGAAAAGTAAAGAAACGAGCAGAGAGGCATCCAGAATTAGGGAGAGAGAGCTCTACCCGATTACCTAATTTCCCTTAACCTTTCCATTATTTCCTATTCTTCATGCTTCATCGTGCAAGTTTTTCATCTCATTTCCCCTCCTCGCCTTGCCTTATTTGTTCCCTAGACTAGAAGAAGCCTTTTTTGCTTTTGTTATTTGGCTCTCGGGTCACGCCGAAAGCATGCCTTGTTATTTCGAAATTGTTTACGAACACTTTTCTGCTGTCGAACATATTATTGCACAACTTAATGCATCATTATGAAATATGTCATTTCAGTGTCATCTCAAGCGCATATATTAGTGTTATATTCGAATTTCGAATTTTGCCTAGTTTGGTGCCCAGAATCAGCGAAGGCTCGTCGTTGGCTTATTCACTGTCTCTGGATCTTCGTCATCGAATCGAACCAACGATTCAACAACAATAACAAAGCTGCACGTCCGATTAATGATCAAAGCCTACAGGGCTGAACCGAACAGACTGCCGACCGGGTAAACATTTACTTGTTTTGCAGGAAAAAAACGTAGTATAGTTTCTGCAACGCTGAATACAATTTAATGGGCGCGGAGTCGATTTTTCCCTTTTCGAGAAGGGAGAGAAAGGCCACGCCACTAGTGTGCATTGCCAAAACTCTGTCTTATCTTGGAAGGATGAATATTTGTTGCAGAAAGTATTGCGCAGCAGTGATTCCGGCACGCGGCGAATTCTGCCGAAGCCAACACGACAGCCGACTTGGCAACGACTGCAATTGACTAGCACGCGTTAGCCGAGAGGGAGTTACTGTAAGAGCAACAAATTATAATATATTCATTTATAAAAGGCAGATTCAGTGAACATCTCTCAACGAATACAGTATCTGTCTCCTGGATCATTGAATATTGACTGACAAATCATGGGCAGCTCGACCACTACGAAGCCACCCGCAGCTGGCCAGGTTCCGGCCACCTATTTCAAGGTATCTCACAAATTATGCAATCATGGCAAAAACGCATGGTTTAAGCCGGCCCCATCCGAGATCAACTACGGTAAAATGAGGTTCCTGATAACCGACCGACCAACCGACTACACCATCGTACAATACATTGACGAGCTGAAGAAGCACTCTGCCAAGGTACGGAGGGATTTCAGATGTTCTTGCACAAATCCATGCTAACTCATATAGGCAGTGGTGCGTGTGTGCGAGCCGACCTACAAGACGGACTCGCTGATGGAAAACGGGATTTCCGTGTTCGACTGGCAATTCGAGGACGGCTCTCCGCCACCAAGCGAAGTACGAAACTTCAACTTTTTGCGAAAAAAAAACAGACACACCCAAATACGTGGGATGCGAGGATCACATAGCTTATAATTTATTCGCAAAATATGCGCCTATTAGAGGAGGATTTTGCATCGTGAATTAGTTATAGGCCGAAAAGGTCTAACGCACGAAATACAGCTTAGATAAATTATAATTGATATTCTGAAGAACTGTTTCTATAGGAAATTCCCAGTTGGTTGAATTTCCCTGTTACTAGGGATTAAATTAATCTTGTCTCGAGGATGAATAATGTGATTTAGTTAATCCGTGAATGGCTGCAACTCGTGCGGAACTACTTTAAGGAGAATTCGGAGCAAAGCATCGCGGTACACTGCGTAGCTGGTTTGGGCAGAGCTCCTGTTCTGGTCGCTCTCGCTCTCATCGAAGCTGGCATGAAATACGAAGATGCTGTCGAGCTGATTAGAAGGTACGCAACGCACACACACACAGCTACAGTCATCTTGGATTAATATGTTAATTTCAGAGAAAGGAGAGGCGCTCTGAATCAGAAACAGCTCAACTTCCTCGAGCACTACAAGCCATCGGGCGAGCTGAGAAAATTGAGATATTCGAACGAGGACAAACAGAAGTGTGCCATCATGTAATTCTGAGTAAATCTTCCCCCAAAAACCCTATATTTATCCCCTCGAATCCCTCTTCTATGAAACGATCAATTCCTGCAGCCCTGTGAAGAAAATATTTTTTGTTATATTCAATTCGTGTGGTGATTATTTGGTTCTCTTTCCCCTTTCCCTCGATTATATGATATCTGACACGACAATTTGCTAAAGCTTCTTTCAAACAAAAAATGGTTAACCTATCGAAATTCTTTCTCATCCACTACGTTTTGTTGTTGTTGAATCGAAAGCTCTTAAGGGCCTCTTGCACTAGTTACCCTCGGGTTATTCTTACCCTTTTGTAAAAGTTACTCCCTTTTCTAAAAAAATAGCATGGGGAAGAGAAAAAAGTAGTTTCTATAGAAGAGTAAGAGTAACTTGAGGGTAAGTAGTGCAAAAGGCCCTCCTCAAGCTCCTTCCCTCCGTCAAAGAATATCAACTTTAATGTTAATTTTATTGATTTATTTTAATTTGCTATTCCATTTCATTCTCGCATGATGCAATCCACACATTATTTCCCCCAAAATCCAGGAAATCCATTTGTTTTTTTTCTTTTGAAATTTCTCCTTCTCCTTTTGCTCCATTTTTCTATGTCCTATCTGTGATACAGTGAAATTCAAAAGCATGAAGACGAAATATGTGAGAATTTTTCGAATTTTTCATCAAAATCTTCGAAATTCCTTTATTTTGTCTTTTTGATGCTAGGATAAATAAAGCTTTCCTGTGAGAAATCAACAGACATTGGTTTGGAATCGAAGTATGAAGCATTAAAGCGATAGAGATATGTGCATGATGCAGCTATTCATGAGGTCTGCCCGTTTGAACATAATAATTAGGATATCAAGGTAATTAAGTAGGGTACTAAGTCCGTTAATTACAGACATACATAAGTGGCCAATTAAATATGAACGAGTCGTGGACTGTTGTCATATTCCATGGATTCATCGTCCTCACCCAACGCAGCCCTCCTCTTCCTGAATTTATCCCTTCAAACCCAGCCAAATCTCCTTTATCTCAGACCAGATGTCGTGCGATACCCTCTCTCCTCTCAATATTTTGTTTTTGAGGCATAAATCGTGTAAACTCGACTCACATCTGCCGAACGACAATTCGAACTACAGTAATTATGCTAAATAGAATACTTGCCTTCGCATTCTCTCCTTGTAGCACTGCAGACATTTCGTGATGATGAAAAATACGAACATTAGAAAACTGCCCACACCTAAATCCCGAGCCAGATATATTATCGATCGATCGATCAAGATCTACTAGATCTTCCAACCTAGAAAGAGGATAACTGCGAATGCGACGGACTGCAAGTCACGACTGAAGCTGGAGACATGAGGGGTCGTTTCTGGATGAATTCAAATGAAGATCAGCCCTTTTATTCGTCTAAACCACCTACCGATTTCATCTGTGACTGGCATTGTGGGAATAGAATTGGAATATGACTACTAGAAATGGATATAGAGAGATAGGGAATACCCTAGAGCTAATCCCCAGGTCGGCTCAATCTGTCGAAGTGTCGGATGCAGAAATATGAAGTGAGAGACGAGGGAGGATAGCTTCTTAACCTCTGTTATCTTACAAATCACAGCTATCAGTTATCACTCTGGCTTATGCCTGGATATCCGTGTTTTTTTCCCCGATCTGTCTGATCTTCCCTCCTCTGATGACTGACTAGTGGCAAGACAACAAGTCTCCAATTACCCTTTGCCCTTTGTCTCTGCAGGGCTGAAGGGAAAGCAGTCAAAAAGTCGCGAAAGCGGAACAGGAAACGAAAAACGGGGGAAAACCCGCTACGAGTTCGAATGATCAGTCAGTCGATAAAGCAAAGGAAATTCGAAGCGAGAAGTGATTAAGAGATTAAGCCTTCGGGGCCACGCCCCTTTTCGCCTCGCTTTTTCCTGATTTACGACAGAAGGATTGGCCAACAACACATGCAGCCATGCGACAGAGTGAGGCTCATCAATCTCCTCCACAAAGAACAACTCGAAAGGCAGAGCTTAAAAGAAATTCGAATTTAATTGAAATTACGCAATTTTTACAAACAACAACACCGTTCATTATTGCATCAGCGCTCCTCCCCATCTCTACGAAAGGTACTCATTTTGCACTGCATTTATGCATCACACTGCTATTTTCATCTTCTTTTTTAACCTCCTTCGATTTTTTTTTTTAATTTTAGTGTGTGAAATCGGGTAATCTGCCAGTGCATGAACTCTACCGCCCCAATGGAGTCGACCGCCTCTCCGAAAGTCCATCGCTTCGAGTTCAGCGACGATTTCAGAAAGGTTTATCGATTTTTTTTTTGTCCAAAATTCATCGATTTATTGATTACTATTTGGATATTTCAGCCCCAGACCCTGGTTTCGCGCTACGACTGGCAGATAGAGGACTCGCAGATCGTGGTGGAAGGCGATGTGGCGTGCACCGTCACTCGCAAACTGCTCTGGTTCAAGAAGCGCGGTCCCGTCAAGCAGAGATACGTCATTCTCACTAGCAAGGGCGCACTCATCATCTACGAGACTGAATATGCTGGTCGGTTTTTTTCCATTTTCTTTTAGAGTATGCTAACTTTGCAAATTCGCCCTCTTTTCTTGTACAACTATTTTCAAAGGGCGAATTATACAACAAACTGGATGATGCTAAATTCTTGTCTTCCAGGCTACGTGATCGACCTGCAGAAGACGGTGTCGATCTCGACGTCGTCCGAGATGTTCTCAACCCGTCGCAAGCACTACAGACGCTGCGACATGAAGATCTGCGTGCCGCAGGGCTCCATCAAATTCCATCTCATCAACGAGGACATTCCCAAGTGGAGGGACACGCTCATGGCTGTGCACGAGGGATTCGTCGAGAAATTCCACACTCTCAAGCCTGGTCAGGGTTACAAATATTGTCGGGCGGAAATGTACGCAAGTCTAACCCCAAAAAAGGAAATGGAAAGAGGGATTGCGTATTCTTTCCGCACTTTTCAAGGAAGAGCTCTTCTTTCTTCCCTCCTTTTCTCTTTGCGCATTGGCTCCTCGCGCAATTCTCGCTATGACATCTGATGGAGAGAGTTCCGTCCATTTTCACCCGACAATAGACATTCTGTATACAGACTTGGAAAATTTCGAACCGCGATTAACCCCATGAAACGAGATAGTGCACATTTTCGAGATACGGAAAGAAGACGTGCTCCTCTTCTCTCTCAATAAAGCATACTATCTCGCTTCATGCGGTTAACCGCGGTTCGAAATTTCCCAAGTCTGTATAATTGACAAATTTGTAAAATTCACCTATTTTCTCTCCCGGCACTCTCTAGCCCTAAATCTCGGTGGACTTAACAAATCGATACTTTGAATTATACAGTACGCTTTACGAAAGAGCGAATGAACAAAGATGGTGTATATTTGAGACGCGGGTGACGATGCGCACGACTCGACAGTGACGTGTGCGGGCAACGAATCCGAGGATACGGTTTTCCGCGACTCGCCTCCACCTTCCGCCTTCATACCTGACAAGCAGCAGCTCCGTGTCCAGGAGCAACTCACGTAATTTTTGAATTTTCCTTTCTTTTTTCTTAGATTTTATCGATTGCAGACTTCGCAAAACTCGACCCACAAAAAATAGTGCGTCGTATTGAGAGAGGAAAAGAGCGTGTCGTCTTTTTCTCTCTTGAAACGATGGGCTATTTTTTCCGCGTGTTGAGTTTTGAGAGGGTCTGCACAATCGATTACTTGCAGCACATTCCATTCTGGAGGAATGGCTGCGAACGTGTCGACGAAGTCCGATCTGTACGCGATTAGCCCTGATGTGCAGTCCGACACGCGATCTGCCAAGAGCCGCAATCGAGAGGAGGAGGTATTTTCTCCCTCTCTCCTGGTTTTTGTTTGATCGATTTGTTCAATTTCCAGGGCTTCAGTGAATCTGACAGCGAGACGGGCAGCGGGCTGTTCATGATCCGCGAGGAGGAGACCCGCGAAGCTGTCACGTTAGTCTTCAAATTGGCATAATCTATGCTAATTTTCTTTTGCATTTTGCAGTTCAATCCGCAGCGGCTACGTGTCTGTGAAGGACCGCAAGCGTGAATTCGAGCAGCGCGGCACGATTATCCAGTGCAAAAGAACCGACTCCAAACAGGTATACTGCATTTAACCGTACTCTGGAAAAATCTCGTTGCACAACTTATGTTCAGCAGCCCTACGCGAAGCCGATCATGTTCCCGCAAGCGGCCACGTCCACCAAGCTGGGCGTCTACGATCCCAAGGCCGTGCGCTCGCCCTGAACTCGGAGCTTTCAGGCCTTATCTAGCCGCTCAACCAATGCACCATTTCAAGGTTTTGTCTTTTCATTTTCCTTGGCCCTACCAAATCCTCATTTGCCCCATTCCAGAAGAAACGTCCATTCCCCACCAACTCTATCTCTTGTTTTTGATTTATTAAAATAAATATTTTCTGTGAATCTCCTCCTCTCGGGTAGATATCATAACCTCCCCTTTCCACTCTGTAATACTCCATCCTTCAATTAACCTAGTTCGTTTTTTATCATTTATTAGTGAAAAATAAATATTTTGAAGAAAAGAAATCACAATTCAATTTCAATAGACTCTGGCAGTGGGTTCGTCTGCTTGATATCCTTCGGAATAAACTACAGTGGGAATGTAGACGGGGTTACGAAAGAAGCGAGATGGCAGACTAGAAGTTGGCATAAAATCGCAAAATAATCCGTCAGCCAAACTTACAGCCTGTGCCGATTCACAAACATCACAGCTCCAAGTGAGGCTAGCAGCACCATGATCAAAAACATCCCAGAGAATATAAAGTGGGTCGAAGAAAATCCGTTATCATACATCGGCTCTAAACATGATATAATGGATTACTGTAGCTTTTGAAATTTACCGCAAGAGGCCAAAATCCGGAAGCCCGATCTCTGGTTCGAGTAATCAGACACAAACAGTAGGGTGACCGTGTCGTTGTCGAATCGAAGCAAACTGTTGAAATAAATCCGACCGTGATATCTGAAGATTTCGATTTCTCAAGCTGCAAAATTTCCACATACAATTCCTGGTGTTTCTGAGTGACGTTTCGACCCTTGAATATAGCCAGTCGATCTTCAAACGCTTCTGTATCGAAATTAGTAAAGTTCATGATTATTTGATAGCTGAAAGGGTATTTTTGCAGAAGAATAATTGAATTTATACCCAGCCGGAGCCGTGAGAAAATATTGGCAGTTCATATTGGGGCAATAGACCTGGGGATAGTTGGGCGATGTGATTTCCGTCCAGACATTCGTCTCCAATTTCGGGGGGTCGGGAGGGCATTTACAGTCTAGAAAATCGATATTTCTGTCAAGAGTATTGAATTTCAGGTGGTGAATAAACAACGTGCTCTCTGACCGGACAATTTGATGGTCTTCCACTCCATTCGCATCCACGTTTGTCTTCCAGCTGTTGTTAAATCTTTCATCCAACGACCCAACTCCATCTTCAGACTGTTGCCTCGAAAATCCGCTATCTTCGTCACATTCGCCTCCGCTTCTTGCAAATATCTTAATATTTATACGATTTAGACCGGCAGCTGTTGAAATGACGTGATGATGTGAGGACGCGTGCGCTATAGTTAGAGATTGGTGAGGGTGAGAAAGTAGGGAGAAGTAGTGTGAGGAAAGATAGCTCACGCCCTTACGTCATCCTCGTCATTTCTCAGTGCCATTTAGATCTCAGAATCGGATTCAGAAGGCTTGATTATCCCTAGGAAGCCTTTGCCCTCGAAATTGCCATTTTCTCAAGCTTTCCTCATCCTTGATTTGCCGTTACCCATGAATGAACGTTTCGAGGGAAATAGTGTTAGATAAACGGTTGAAGGAATAAGAGCGTGAGAAATAGTGCGCCTTTTCGAGAGATAGGAGAGTCTCTTCGGTCAGACAGTTGAATAGGGATAAACGCAGGGCGTTATTGATGTTGTTCGTTTTCAAAAATGTCTGTCTTATTTTCTTTTTTCATGCTATTTCTTCAGGTTATGTAGAATGTTGCGGCCTGAATTAGCATTTTCTCGATGGTTTCAAGCAGGTGGTCGACAGACATTCAAGCAGTCAGTGCGCTGTGTCGTCTACACGCAAAGGGGCGGCAGAAAGGTCGGGTTTTTCTCGATCCATTTTCAAAAATCGAGCCCGACTTTTGCAGGAACAAGAACGCAGAGCCAAATTGGAAACCATCAAGGCCGAGCTGCTGGCCACCGGGGAAGTGCACAGTGCGAATTTCTATATCAAAACGCCTAGAGGTTGGAGAATAATTTCAGTTTTTGCAAGAAATTAGCCAAAGTATTGGACTTTTCTCTGAAATTCGCCACCCCACGTCCTTTTCAGTGCATTATGCGGCTAAACGTGATTTTGATGAGGGGAGGGAAATTCGTCTTTCGTCCCATTATTAATTGCAAAATAGTAATTGCAAACGCTGACTGGAATACATTCACACCGCATAACGGGAGATATTTGCGGTGAAAAACGTCCCCAACACGCCTGGAAGCGGGTGGACTTTGAAGAAGGCCCAAATATTGCAGGCACCCGAGACTACGACCCGAATTCGACGGTTCTGCGAGAAGAAGTGCTGCAGTCGATCAGAGAGGTATTTATGAGGCACGGCGCTGTGACTTTGGACACACCCACCTTCGAGTTGAGGCAGACGTTGATGGGTAAGTACGGCGACGAGGCCGCCAACATCGTCTTTCATCTGGAGGACCAGGGCGATGAGCTGCTCTCCCTCAGATATGACTTGACGGTAGGCCAACTATCCATTTATCAGGAAATAATAGCGAGCAATTATCAGGTACCCTTTGCACGCTACCTGACAATGCACGGTCTGAAGAAGATGAAGCGATTTCAAATCGGGAAGGTGTTCAGACACGAACGGACGGCCACCACACAGGGCAGGTACAGGGAATTCTATCAGTGCGTGAGTTTCCTGTTCATTTTCTGAGGAAGGGGAATTTTTGCAGGATTTCGACATAGCTGGTCAGTACGATGCGATGCTGCCCGAGGTCGAATGCCTCAAAATTGTGAATGAAGTGCTGAAGAAGCTCGAAATCACGCAGTTCTGCATTCACGTTGGTTTATTGCTTGTTCTTGTCTAGTCGACATTATTGGTCAACATTCTGAACATTTGCAGCTGAATCATCGCCTCCTGTTGGAAGGAATGTTCGAAGTGAGTGGGATCAGTCCGAAACTCTTCAAGACGGTCTGCTCCACCATTGACAAACTCGACAAAAGTTCCTGGGAAAAGGTCAAATTCGGCACCTTGTAGTTCTCACCCTCTTTTTTCTTCTCTCAAACTATTTCTCAGAAAAGGGTGTGGGAACTATTGTGGGACCGTAAAAAGTTCAAAGAGATCGTAGGAAAAATAGAACGTTCTCAGGTTGAAGCTCGTCTGCGAGACAAGGGACTGAATTCTGAGCAGACAGGCAAATTGGCAGGGCTCGTGTTGATTCGACAGACCAATGCACACTTGAGGAATGAGGAATTGATTGAGAAAATGAAGGAGTGTCCTGATTTGGTGAATAACGAGAAATTCAAGAAGGCCATAGATGAATTGAAGGTTGGAAGTTTTATTTCGAGTTTTAAAATCGATACATTTTGCAGCTTCTCATCAAGTACTGCGAATTGCTGGGAGTGGAAAATGTGAAATTGGAGCCCTCGCTTGCACGCGGTCTCGACTACTACACAGGGGCCATTTATGAGATCGTTGGAGGTATTTTCCTTCTTGTTCTTTCTATTCCAAAAGTAACGATTTCTTGCAGATGCCTCAGAAGCAGGCCAACTGGGCTCCCTGGCTGCAGGTGGTCGCTACGACGAGCTCGTCAACATGTTCAACCCCACTGCGCAGGTGCCCTGTTGCGGGGTGTCTTTCGGAACTGAACGACTATTTGCAATCAAGGAAACCAGACACAAAATGCAGGTACGCGCAGGCTATTCTCCTGGCTTTTTTGTATTCTACACCCACTTTTTGAGGAGATAGTAGGGGAAAAGAAAAAAGTGGGTGTGGGTGTAGAATACAAGAGGCCGTTCTTCTGATTAAGCAACTAATCAAAATAATCATTCTCTAGGAAAATAGAGTCGAAAAGCGGCCGACAGAAGTGTTCGTGGCCTCGGCACAGAAGGGAATGCTCGCAGAGAGGCTGAAGTTGTGCAACCAACTCTGGGCTGCTGACGTCAAAACTGAATTCTCCTACAAGGTCAGCGTGGAATGTGAATAGAGAAACTGCGTTTGAACGTTCGCATTTTTGCAGGTCAATCCCAGACTGCTCGACCAACTGCAGTACTGCGAAGCTCACCAAATTCCCCTGGTTCTGATTGTCGGGGAAAACGAGTTGCAGAAAGGCACCGCCAAGCTGAGAATCGTAGCGACGAGAGAGGAAAAGGTTTGGCATCGAGAAATTAGCATAGAATCTATGATTCCTCTTTAGGAAGTGCCCATGAATGACCTGGTCAATTCAATACGCGATTTGCTCAGACAAATTGATAGGTAGATGTATAGGTTCGAATTAGTAGTTTAGAAATTGTTAATTTGTTCTTGTTGTTCTCGAAAGAATAATAAAAAATTAGCGTACCGTATCTTGCTGTATTCCTTGCCATCCTGATAACTCGTTGCAATGAACATGTCCCGTGTCAGAGGGAAGTCGTAGTTGACAACAATCGTGTATAGATAGTCCTGGGCTTAGACAAATTGCATGAATAAACAAATAACCACTCACAGACGAATTTCCGTTATCATTAGCAAGCAGATCAGGAACAATTTGCCAATGGCAATTGAAAATGACGCATTTGGATGGAAACGTCTTTTCTAGAGAGCCATTCAGAGGCAATGTTTGTGGAGGGCCGCATTTACAGTCTGAGATTGGAAAATGTGAGTAAAGGTTACTGTAGGGTTTATTGATTATGTATATATATATATATATATATATTACCTTGTTCGATAGGCACAATGATGAAGTCTGCTTTGTAGCCATGATGCGAGATGGCTCCATCGCTGTGGAAGCGCACGTTCACGTGGTCCGACTCGATCAACGTCGACTGTGGTGCGGATAGCAGACCAGAGTAACTTCAAGTATCAATAAATGCATTTCTAGGTCATTTGTAAGCATGACTAGGACCGCAAATGGTTTTGCAAAATGCATGATTTTTAGGCAACTTTCCACTCCAAATAATCATTCGGTGTAACCAAGGCATTCGTGAGGAAACAACTTTAATAAAAAAAATCATCTTTGATCGAGAAAATTAGCCAGAACCAATCAGCTAAACGTACAAAATTTTTACCTCTACACCGACAATTATCATGAGGGTACGCGCACTTCTCGATATTATTTTTGACCGAACTTCATTTCCTATGAATGGTTCATCGAATCTGATAATGACTTTGCGTGATTCTCCATTTTAAAGGGTACTTGCTTCTCAATTTCGGAGTTTCGAATGATCACTTTTTGAATGAAAGCGAAAAATGTAAGGGGGCGGAGTTTGCGGTCCCTAAATATGGCATCATCGCATATGACATTGGCGAAATAATGTATGATGCGATATTTTTCTCTTACTATTTCGTCATGTCTTGTATCATGAGGTCTTTCGATTTAAAAATTTCATTTTTAGATTCCAAAGCTCACTTCCTATAGACAAATCGATCCTTGCCCTCTCCAGTGAAGATCTCCAAAAAGTCCTTATCCTTTTCAGTCAAGACTACTGAAGACATCAACATTATTACCCATTCATCATCGTCCGTTATGTTTGGGACATTTTGGGATATCTTGAAGGCAAATGATTTTCGATGATCCTTAAGTAATCTCATACCACAAGTTTTCTGGTGCAGTCCATATTCGGGCAATACAATGTGGGAAAGCTGGGCGAAGTAACGCTGATTTTTATTCGTGGAAAATCGAATTCAATGACTTCTGGTTCGCAGATGCAAGCTAAAGGGTTGACAATCTCATGTGATAATCAAGATCATATTTTTACGATCACGCACTTTTTCCGTATTTCGTAAGATATATTGCAGCTTTTCTCTCTCTTGCTCCTTTTGAGCATTTCCTCTATCGTTTTCCTCATTCTTTACTCTGATTTCTGAGAAATCCCTGCGTATTTTCTTTTTCTGCTTTCAATCATCAATAAATTTCTTTTCGTATCGCGATATTGTTCGCTATTCGATCGTTTCGCTTTATTATGGTTTATGAGGAGGTAGCTACCGTATATTCGTTGCAATTTGTTTCTGCACACATTCCGCCTTTCGCTCTTCTCGCTATTTCCTTCTCATTTTTCGTTGTTATCTCTTCCGTCTCTACATGGCGTATCGTTGATTGGAGAGCAAAGTCGATATATTCATTCCGCATTTAGAAATCGAATTTGGAACAAAATAGTGAGTCGCGTAGAAGAGAAACGAGACGAATAGCGCAATTTTGAATATCGACGTTCTCTCCAATCAATAATACTCCAAGCTCGCACTATATATCACCTTTTGTGTCGATCGGATGAATGTGGATGTGAATTTTGTCTTCAGCGGATTGCGGCTCATTATCGTTAGAAATGACCAGAATATCGACTTCATTCGTCTCCGCGGTTATTCCGAACTGCTGGACGTCGATGGATTGACTCAAATCACTCAATCTTTCAATGTTCGCATAATTTCTCATCTAACTCCCAATCGATTCGCTTTCCATCCCGAGTTTCTCGAAATAATAGCGTCGAATTCGTTTGATATCCATAAAACGACACGAACTGGCTAGGGCGCATTTGAATTCTCAGGGGACAGCCTGTATGGATGGAGTTCTAGATTAGCCACTACAAGAAGGTCCACCTATTTGCAGATATTTAATGTTGAGTGGTAGGAATTGGGTATCTTCAGTATCCATTTTCGTCACCAACGGAGTTTCACAGAGCAATTTCTCTGAATCAATCAATTCTTTACAGTAATCTAAATCTAAATCGATCTCACTCAAATTATGTGTGCTGACCACGATTCGGAATTCTTCTTTCGTTGCAGGCTGCTTAGTGCTGTATTGAATTCGGAATCCAACTCCTTTGGAAGTTTTGTACTTCCTGACTTGTTCAAGACTGCCTGCATCGTCTTTTGACGTCAATCTGTACGGAATTCATCGATCTTATCAAAACTGTCAGAAAACAATCACGGACTTATCAACGAATACGACTTTATCAACGACGGTTCCGTTGACAGTCTCCATGTAATAGTGGAATATCTGCAGCAGGGAGCCAGTGCCGAGATTCAGATTCTCCACTAGCATTATCGTCGCATTCTCCGGATGCGGTTCTATCTGATTTTAACTTTTAGATTTATATAGATTGAGCAGACTTGATAGAGATGCCTATACTCAGTGCAGTTCATGCTGAGTCGTTGCTTGATGTCGATAGAATTTTTAATCTCGACGTAGTTCACTTCAGGCCCATAACTATGCATTTGGTAGCAGAAGTGGGGGATAGTTTCCGAAGTTTCATCATTAGGCGATATGAAATTTTTCTCGGCGTAATCTGAAGATTTACTCATTCATTAAATCATAGACGTTACCGTACTTGCCAATGACCACCTAATTAGGCAAACAATCGATATGACAATAGATGGAATAATCATTAATCAATTGGAATGATGCTTTGCTGAACTATTGCGATTCTTCGCCTCTCTGATTGCCTCCTCACAATCAGGCTGTTCATAAACAAACGTTTCTTCTCTAATTTCATCTCATAAACAAATTATCTGTACAACTTGATATGCTTCACGAAAGTGTGTTACTAGTTTTATTCGGAACATGTCGCTCTTCGAATTTTGACATCTCCTCGAGGGAATTGAGCAGAGCCTCTTCAAATGGCAATAAATAACAATCGGAGATAAGTTATGTTTATGTTTCAGGCAAACATATGAGGCTTCGCCTCTCCCTTTTATCTTTCATTCATTTGTATCACCATAAAAGAAGGAGGCTTTGTTGTGCGCTCTTTTCTCCGCGCTATTTCTCGGTTTGTCGTGTGAGCTATTTGTTTTCAAGTTGACAAAAAGACGACCACGCTTCTCTGCGAGAGTGGAGAGAGGGAAAAGAGGCTGAGGAAATGAGTGTGGAAAAGTGTGAAATGCTGAGCGCTAAGGGGAGGGGGAAAGGACCGCCTCTTTGTTGGACATGAATTTGGAGGAAAGACGAAGGACGGTACAAGTCGGACTTCATTCTCTCAGACTGACTGAAGACACAGTCATTCAAGTGTCCCGACAAGCCTTTCTTCCTCCCTCCCTCCCTTCCCCCATCCAATTCATCATCATTTCCTACGGCTTTGTTGCGTAATTCCTCGATTCACTTCAAACTTCAACTTTTCTCGCCTCGTCCAATTTCATATCTTCGGCGTATAAAAACTGCCATATTTGTCGCATACTACTACTTCATTATTCTCTGAGTGTATATCTTTCCTCTTTCTGGATATCCCCTTCATATTATCCCATATCCTCTAACCCATATATGCATATTGGGTCATTATTGCATTATTGCGCGCAGGGCCCGCAGTCCTTACGCAACTCTAATTTGACCAAACCCGCCTGGGATGCAAAAGCAGACCCAATTCGGGCATAACTCAATCAGTCCGATGCAGAAGCTGATTTGCAAACGAGAGAGAGAGAGCAATTACTGTAATGATGCAATGCATAAATGCATATGTAATAGTTACAGTGAGACACAGCAGCGCTGCTTGAATTACTTATAACCTATTAAAGATATTGAAGATATGATAATAAGCTCAATCAATTCGCCCCGTTCATTTGAGACATCTGAGGCCACACCTCCATTCTGCATATTCTGCATAGAGGGTGTTGTTTTCAACAAGGAATTGCCTTTCCCTTCCTTCCTCCTTCCTTCTTCTTTACCGAGATATTCAGGGGCGTTTCTAATATTTCCCTCTTTCTCTGCCTCTTTCGCCCTCTTATCTCTCTCTCTCTTCTCTTCGGCCCGGCTTGTGCAAATCTAGACCCTCGTCTCTCTATGTGCGCACCTATCTTATTTCTCTGTTTCTCTCGCTCTCTGCCATAT
>LIAE01007639.1:120245-131950 GCA_002287525.1 Diploscapter pachys
AGTTCACAATAGGGGGCGATAAGCTCTTTACCTATTTGATATTTCATAACTCCGCTCAATTTATTCAGTCTAATAATCGAAACTATGGTATCCTCACTAGAGTCGTTGTTTTATTCGTTTCTATTACTTTTGTTGGCAGATAACAGATTTTTATCTGACGCGTGTCTGCTTGAGAATGGAATGAGTTCGGTGTATCTGTCTATGTTCGAAGATTTACAGCCAGGTAAGGCAATTTGCAATTCTTGCATCACACATTTTTGCTTTGTCAATGCCCAGCTTCATCCCGTTTTTTCCTATGTATTCTTCATCTGTAAAGTCTCGTAATTAGTATAATTCCGATGTTTTCCTGGTTTCTTTCTTCTTTGCATCACACACAGCCCGAGTCCTTGTCCTCATCATCCGAATCAAACCGCGCGCACTCATTGCAGTTTTTCTTCGAGGATTCTGATAATTAGCCCCGCCCACTCGATGTGAACAGCAGTTATTCTCTGTGTTAGAGAGACTATGCGAGATGAGGCGCCAAGGTCAACAATTAATTTCGCGTTCTCACACACAGTTCTGCAGTTCTGTTTTGTCTGGTTGATGAATCACTTGAATCGTGTGGCAAAAATCCATCTAGGGAAACAGACCAAGCAAGGGATACTTCCGGTGCAAAGAGAGTGAGGACGAGCTAATCGCTCCAATGAATCAATGAATGGATGAACTGCTAAGGGGCATATTATATTAGCTTGTTCAAAGCGGAGCTCTCTCTCAATAGAGAGGATGGCTGAGAGAAGTCCACTGATCTGCGCGGGATCCAATCGGATAATTCAGATCTGGATTTTGCTCTATTCTCCCCCTCTCCCTTTGCCTGCCACAGGCGTCAAGTGTCTGCCTTTGGCTTCTTTCTCAGTCTTTCATATACGAGCCACTTTTTTGCTTCCTCAACAGACGATATCATTCTTCTCCTCCTCACATATTGTAATTCCATTCAAAATCTTTGGCATTTCATAGTAGTCAACATCGTCATAAAAACGAAATATGTCAATTTTAATTAGAACTATTAAAGCTATAGATACTTCATGAATCTAAGAGAAACAAAGAATGAGAAAAGTGATGACGGAAGCAGCGAGGGAAAGGAAGACAGATCTGAACCTGAAACTTGTCAGATTGAAATTGAGATAGGCCGGAAAGGAACAGTGAAATGAACGAATGGATGAGGAGAGAAGATGCATTAGATACAAAATTGAGGAATGATGAATCTATCGCCCAAAACGGACAAACAATTCATAAAAGTTTAGGTAAAAACCGAATAGGGTATGCACCACAATGAAAATGATAAAAATTGAGCATCTATCTTTTTTCGTACTACTTTTATTCAGACTTTTCAAAACTCGACCTGCAGAAAAATAGTATGTCGTATTGAGAAAGAGAGAGAGAGAGAAAAAGAGCATGTTGTCTTTTTCCCTCGCGAAACGATGTGCTGTGTTTTCTGCGAGTCGAGTTTTGAGAAGTCTGCTTTTATGAGTTACAAGCATAGACATAACACAGACAATTTGTGTATTCTAGGAGAGATTATCGGGAAACTACCGATAGAGGGCAACGTTTCGGGCTCGAAACCCGAATTGCAGCTGAGAGTGGTGAAGGGACAGGAGCACGTGACCATCGAGAACGGCACCAAACAGCTCAAGCTGCTCAGGCCGATCGATCGAGATCAGGTACTTTTCAATCACTCCCTCATAAAGTCCATCTGTCAGTACTGTCACTCTCGCTCCTCTCATTTGACCCTCTGCACGTCGATTCTCTTCTTCTTCTTCTTCATCTCCTCTTCCCTCCTTGCGGGTCATTTGTTGACAATAGGCCCCGACTCTCCCTTAAGTGGTTCCCTTGTAAAACAAAAACTTTCTCTTCTCCACTCCTTCTCTCAAATTGAGCTTTTCCTCCAAATGAATTCGAACCTGACACACAAACGCACAGAACCACGTACAAATTGCGAGTCCAAACCAGCGGGATATATTAATTGAAAGTCGGAAAAATGAAGCTTCTCGTTCAGGGTATCTCCAAATTCGAGGCCATCGTTGAGTGCAAGTCAAACAATCAGGACGCCGATTTTAATCAGGTGAAACATGACGATGAAAATACGGATTTATCAGACCCTATAAATATCGATTCCCCCAGAAGGCATATCATTGCACTGAGGCAATTACTGAACGACGGAGTGACGGATGGCGAAGTCCTATAGTTAGAGTATTTAGAGATATACGAGGGAATGAAATTTGAAATAAATAGTATGGAAAAGACACACTCCGCCAAATAGTAATTGCCATTTTACTGTAATCTGATTCCAAATCTGATCAGTTCTGTTTGTTTATAGCGATTAGCCTAAAGGCAAAGTTGGTTGTTGACATAACCCTTTCTAATCTCAGCAGGGCTTATCGCACTTCTAATTCGGATCTATAATTTCAGCTGAATATCTCCATCTTCATGACAATCAAGGATGTGAATGATAATGCGCCTGAATTCGACGCACCAGAATATCAAGTCATGATCAATGAAGAATTGCCTGTTGGAACGATCGTCTTCACGGACTTCGAAGCCACCGACAAAGACCAGCCCGGGCCGAATAGCTTTGTGCAGTACTCTATCGTGAAGAGTGAATATTCACATCTATTGGACATCCCAGATGCATTCAAGCCCATCGTCACTATCAAAGTATTGCTATTTGTATAAGTTATTCAACAAAAAATCGTTAATTTTAGGATCGAATAGATTTCGAGAAGATCAAGGAATTCTCTGTGGAATTAGAGGCCAAGGATCAGGGAGAGCCGCCCAAATTCAGCCGCGTTCCACTGAAAATCATCGTTTTGGATGTGGACGATTTGAATCCCCAGTTCAGTCATCGATACTACACTGCGAAGAGCATCAAAGTCAGTCAACCGGTCATTTTCATATTCCTTTTTTATCCTCTCTATTCCGTATAAGGGATCTTCCAGTTGACTGCTAACAGTCACACCGAATTGAAGGTCAATCAGGTTTCTTGTATTCTACATCCACTTTTTCTTTCCCCTTACCTCCCTCCCCTACTCTCCTCAGAAATGGGTGTGGAATACAAAAGACCGGCCAATTGACATTTTACCGCTCAGACAAACAAAACGAGGAGGGGAATTATGCAATGAGACAATTGAATTGCAGGACTCAGTGCTCGTGTTCGAACCTGAGCAAATATCTGCCAAGGACGGAGACCAATTGAATGCGCCCATTGGCTATGTGTTGGAAGGAGGTGAGAGAATCCCCTTATTATGTGCAAGATTATGCATGAGAGACGAATATAAACAGAGAAAGAAGGCTTCTCTAAAAGTGTGCTTCAAGGGTCGTTCTCTTTTCTCATGCTTAACTTCATGATTTCCCACCAATTCAACACAAATATTTGCAGAGCAGTCTGATAAATTCTCGATCGATGAAAATGGGATTGTTCGAGTGAAAACCAGCCCTCCCCCTCTGAGTGCCGTACTTTTCGTGGTCGTAAGTTATCCGATCTAATTATTCCCTAGTTTGGTGGCGCCTCGTTTTTCATCCACCTGGCTGCCTTTTATGTGGCCACATCAAAGAGTCAGAGCCGCGCTACCTTAATTTCATCTTCCAAAAATGAGAAGAGGAACTAATCATCTCATTCGAATAATTTTAGGCGTTCGAAGTGAACAACCCAGAACGCAACACGACTGCAGTCATCAATATACATCTGGCGCCAACCATCCGATTCCAGCATCAGATTTATTCACTCCATGTAAGGAAATCCAAAATGATGACAGTCATACGCAATTTCATCACCATTATTTAGTTGACGCCGGAAACTCCGCTTGGACAGCCCTTGTTAAAGTTATCAGTGTTCAGTGATAAGGTAAAACGTGTCTATACTTTCAGTAATTTATGATATCTTATCAGAAGAGCCCCATTCGCTATCAGTCTTCGAGTAAAGTGTTGACCATAAATGAGTTGACTGGGATTGTCTCATTGAAGGCTCATTCGACGGGTGAAGACACAGTTAACGTGACTGCCACAGATGGACATCAGGTATAAATTCGACAAAAAAAGGAAATAAGCCTCATTTAATGAAATTAGAATATAGTAGAATGAGTCTGCACAAAGTAACAATTTTCTATAGAAGGTTGATGCATACATAGAGGGTACGCAATAGGATTTTAGTAAAAAAAATTTCTGAGTTGGAGGCGATTTGTACCAAAATTTGCGAGGGAAGCCTCTACGATTTTGGTACAAATCGTCTCCAACCCAAAATTGATAGCCAAAGTGGGTCTACATAGAGCATCTTTGGCCCAAACCTTTCCTAGGCTTTACTAGGTTTTAACTTAAAATTCAAAACTGAAATTAATTCGAAGTTCACTTTTCTTCTCGACATTTCTCACGTTCTTTCTGATAAACTGTTAATATCACTCAGTCACTCCGTTAGTCCTTAACGAGGCAATTAATGTCCTTCTTGCAGACGGCCGAAGCCTCGATCCTCGTAACTTTCGCTGAGAACGTCGACAATAAATCCACGAAGAATTGTCAGCCGAAAATCGAGTTTCTGGCCAAAGCCTATGAAATGAAAATTGGCGCGATGCCTGTGCTGGGCACGTTGAAGTATCCCAACGAAAAGAGAGCTGTCTACAAGCTTCTCAATATGAATAGGTAAACAGTGAAATGTTGCACAAATCTCAACGTTTTCTGTTGTCAATGACTAATTATTTGAGAAGAAGTAAATGAGATAGATTCTGACGAGCGAGAATTAGCGCGCGTTGTTTGCAGTCGACTTTACACTATTAAATCATATTCATAGAATACGTTAGACAACTGTTGGTAGTTACGCAATACACACCCCGCATATTCGAATTTGTACACCATTCATTTCGTCCCGAGTTATTGAGCATTGATAATATGATTTAAGGGACTTTTCTGTGGATCCGACTTCTGGTATTGTGAGAATTCAGTCGGAGGCCAAACCACAATGCTCTGTGTGTGAATTGATTGTGATGGGCACTACCGATGAGGGTGAAATCACTGTGGCAAGGGTAGGCTCATTCGATGTGACCTCTTGGACTTTTTACTCCTAAGCTACTCTTATTCTTTTGTACTTTTTATTCCCTTTTCTGGAAAATAGCAAGGGGAAGAGAAAAAGCGAGGGTAAAAGTAAGTACAAAAGGGTAAGGGTAATTTAGGGGTAAAAATATTGATTGAAGAGAACGTCGACATTCAAAAATTGCGCTATTTGTCTCTCGTTTCTTTTCTACACGACTTGCTATTTCACTCCAAATTTGATTTCTAATTGCGGAATGAATATCGACTTTCTCTCCAGTCAACAATACAAGAAGCCATTCAATCATTGAATTAAGGGATCAATGAGAATGGAATGAAAGGATGAAAGCAATTTAGATAGTCGTGAAAAACCCGTCGTTTGTGATGTCAGTCACATCAGCTTTGACGATCTCGATTCTCGTCCTTCTGACCCTCATCTTCACCATCATCCTTATCATCGTCTGCCGTCGCGTCCATTATGTGTCAGTCAGATTTTCTTATCATCATATCAGTCCCCCTTATCAATTCATCACTTTCATTTTCACGCTTATCGTCAACTTCCAACAATCAAATCGTTCATTCAATCAGCAGCGCTCTTTCCCTTTGTTGTTCTTTGATTTTTGCAGACTAACAACTTAGCGGAAAAAAGTTGCCGGGCAGTATTCGAAAATTAACCGCCCGGTAGCTGTTTCACTAAGAACTCTCGCAGAACATTGCAGCAGCACTAATTTGCACACAACAATTATTGTAAAGAATTTTTTTTTTTTCAAAAAGTGAAGAACTCAATGAAATTGTCAGTGGATATTACACCGATTACAAATCATATGGAAAGGTCCAGGCCGGTTTTAAAATCTTGTTATTTTCGCTATCTGAATCTGAATGCTAAAAAATACATTAGATAATCCTAATTTCACCACTTAGCACCATTACATCATCTCTGATCACCAATATCTCATTCTAGCAATTATTAATCATTTTTAATGCAAACCAGTTTCGAACATTGCGCACATGTAATTACTATGAATTGGCAAAATTGACTAATTCACAGATGAACATTTGTAGCACTTTTGAGTATTGTTTCTCAACTGACAGTTCATTGACTTCTTCTCCTTTCTCGTATTATTGTTGATGGCCGAAATCTGGGAAGTCGAAAATGAGGGGGGAGGGAGAAAGAAGCGCGATTTTAGGCCAGTCTATCTATCTCCCTTTCGCGTACTATTTCTCGATTTTCTAATCATCACTAAAAATAATAAGTGTGCGCACCACTTTGCACGCGCCTCCCAGATTTCGGCATCATCAATAATATTCCTGTTCTTGTATTGCTGATTGTTGATTCTCCAGATGGCGAGGCCAGAAGCGCACGAACATCTGTTGGATGAATGGCCCTGCAGCAGGCGGCTCTGAGAGCGGCATAACGATTTCAGGAGGGGGAGGCACGATGCCTTCCACTACTTCGAGGTACATTCAGGGATACTAACCAATCAGCTCTCACATTTCTCAACAACTATCATTGCAAATTGAGTGACGAACGCTCCTGCGTCTCGTTACTCTGACAATCAATCCATTCATGGTCCGTCTGTCTGTCTCGAGGTCAGAGAACAATGCAATTCACAATCACACACTTGGACCGATGCATCCAAGTGACAACTCTAACGATTAGCTATCACCTTGGATGGGTGATGGATTTGATGATTCGGGAGAGAGAGAGAGAGAGAAGTAAATATCGAATGAGAAGACGGTCAACTTAAATGTGTCCTGTTGTGTTATTTCTGTTGCCAGCCCTCTCAGACTATGTTCATGAAGATCAGAAGCTTTGAATAATAATAACGATGAAATTTCAGCAGATACATTGTGAATGCTGACAAGGATCGCTATGAGACTGCCAAGTCGCCTATTCCAAAACGAGCTCAGGGCGCTCACCTGGTGCCTGTCACAGTCACCACCACCGATGGGGCCCCTACCGTATATTTCTAATTCGAGATCCATATAGCTCTTTCAAACACACATATTGCTCTTCACATAACCGGTCTCTATTCTCCCCTTGTGTTGTGTCACAATTTTCAAGAATGTCATTATTATTATTTTAGGCTCACTGTAGTTACCACCCTCTTTTCTGAGAAATAGTGTGGAGAGGAGAAAAAAGAGGGTGGTGGTAACTACGAGGGACCATTATTTTAGGCTAGCTTAAATTGTGAACTATAGCTTTTTAACTAATTAAAGAATTCCTTCAATATATTGCCTCTCTGTGAGAAACCTCTGAGAAACAGCGAATTAACCAAATTCTCATCTCTTCTTCGTTTTTGTACATTTCGGTGCCGTATCATTCTGCTCACAATTCTCTAATTGATTGAATGTTTCTGTGAAATTGACCACTATCAAATCACTAAATCACACATACACACCTACAGTTGGCTTTCTTTGATTATTCGGATCTCAATTCACATTTATTTCTTCGTTTGGTTGTTATGCCCTTATGCATTTTTCTGCTAATAAAAGTGATCTGTTCATGTTCATTTCGGATGTGCTTTCACCTGATCTGATCAAATCGGATTATGATGTGAGGGGGTAAGGGAAAGGGGCATTTCTCCCAAATAAGACCTACGCGATGAGACACAATGAAATTATCCGCTTCTGCTTTAAGAAATCACTAATGTAATTCCCCCCTTGTCCTTAAAATTGTGATGTTAAGCTAGAGAACGCAAGCAGGTTCACGAGAATCATATTCCGGTATGAGTTTTTTTGCTTAGGAAGATTCATTCTGGGGTAATTAGGACTTTTGATAAGAAAAAGTTAAATAAAAAGATTTCGTATGAAAGAACCGAGATTTTCCGAACCCCAAAATGGACACGTTTTCACAAATTTTAAACTGCTTACAGGTTGTTGCAGGGAAAGATTGCGCGCTGATTTTTGGCACAGAGCCGTTTCAGAAGATTTATCGTCGATCTAGGGGTGGTTTTTCATGACATTTGGACTTTGAAGGGTACTTGCTTCCCATTTTTGGGGTTCCTTAACTACCACTTTGTTACATGCCGCGCATTTGCAGAGACGGAGCCTGCGCCTTCGACGTTAAGCCTAGAGGACGCAAGTGAAATTCCCGTTGTGAAGACAAAACCATAAAAGTCTTTTTCTCAAAATATGATGGGCTAATCAAGCCTATTGCAAAAAACCGCATAAGAAACGGATAAGTGTAACCAAAGATATGAATTTCTGAAGACAATGATCCGAAACCCTTTTTATGAGCGAATTTTCGTCAAGTGAAAAGCGTGTCTGCCTTTGCAGTGAATCGGACAAAGGCTATTTCAGGGGGAGAGCGGCTTTGTAAGGACGTTTGTTAGTTTTGTTTTGCTTGTTTCCGAAACAGTCGGAAGTTTCTATGAGTTTTTATCACTCCCAAAATGGTAGGCCACGACCATTCTGCAATTTGAGTGCAAAAATCCATGAAACAAGTGTCAAATAGCTTTGTATTGCGTTATTTCAGCAAAAAATGATTTTTGGGCTTATCTTTTTGTGTCGATCGACTTTTAAGGGATTTTCTGCTTAAAATAACCAGAAAGGACTGTTCTTTCATATTCAGTCTGAGGAAATAATGAGCGAGGTCTGCAAGGCTCAAACGAACGATTTGAAAATTCCGCCGTACGTTTTGGTCGACTCAGTTCGTGTTTCAGAGACGTGTTCACCAAGCAAAAATGTTCCCTAGACCTATATCTAATAGTCGAAAAAGAAAAATAAGGGAAAGATAGCTTCGCAAATTTTCTAAAAATTTTTGAAAATTTTAGCGAAATGCTTCCCTTGACTTTGATTTCGCAGAGTGGGCGGGACTTGCGCTCTCTAGTTAAGCCTCGCTTCCTATTGCCAATCATTTGCATGTATTCTCTGCAGGCCTTATTATCATTTCTCATAGTGTATCACAAGATACTGCATTGGTAGGTTAACTGTTTTGAAATGACTCAATGACTGGTGTATTTACTAGAATAAAGAACGACTTCGGGCCGGTTCGTCTGATAAAAAGCCTCAGAATACGTTCTATTTAAAGCGATGACGTCAAGGTTATGAAGAAGGAAGACAGAAAAAAGAGTGAAAGCTTGGAGTGAATCTGAAAGGGCTGCAGAAGGAAAACAAAGGGAAAGAGAGATGTGACTAATGTGACTGATGTTGCTATCGACAGTCGGTTCATTATCGATGAATTGGTAATAGCCAAATCAAGCCAAGGACATCCAGCAATACACTGCTGTTCATAATTATATCGATCCCCCCCTTATGTTTTCAAGTTTCACTATGAAGACGTGAACAAAAATTCTCGATATGATATCAGATAGGACACATTGAAAAATCCCTGTATGCTAGTTTTCAGAAAAAATATAATTCCGAATATAGCTACCCAATCAGGAAACTGATAACATCATTATTGAGTTTTATAAATACCATATTAGTATATCTTGGAAAAAATTTCTAGGGAAATGATAAGAGTTTTTCTAAATTTTCTCAAAAATAGGGTAATTTTTCATAGTTAAGGGGACATCGAATGTTTGAAGCAGTGGTGAAACCCAAAAGCGCAACTTCATAAGACATATTTGGTCTCAAAAGAAGCGCAATAGGGTATATTCTCAAGATCAGTGATATTTATCCGGGTATCATATCATGTATCCACTTCCTGAATTTTTTTTTTCAAAAAATCAATAAATTGTTGGTGATTTTTCCTGAAAACTAGCATGCAGGGATTTTTCAATGTGTCCTATCTGATAATCATATCGAACATTTTTTGTTCGTGTCTTCATAGTGAAACCTGAAAATATAGGGGGTCGATATAATTATGAACAGTAGCGTAGTTTATCTATCAAATTTTTCCCTGATGTAATGGTTGGCAAGTTTTTGGCAGACAACATTATGAAGTGGGCAAAGTTATTAGATTGTTAGAAACAATATCATTTGACAATTCTTCAGATGGATAGAGATTTCGTCAGCGCACGTATGATCAGCTTCGTCTCTCACATAATAACCAGTGATATGACAATCTGATGTCGTTACACAATAGAAGGTTTGAGTTTTCATATGTTTACCTTCACAGTGTGGGTCATGCAAAATGGAATCTAATACAGGGCTTTGAGAGATTCGGTAAAAGTGCGAATCCGTGGTGTTCGAAGACCAGCTTTCTGTTATATTTACTAGCGTCTGGCTACTTGTTCTCTGAATTAGGAATTTTTGCCCAGTCTGCATTACATGTCATTGATGACCTTGCTTTGCAGCATTAAACTTAGCCATAGCATAGTTCCATAATCAGTCAGCCAGACATTTATCCTTTCACTTATCCCGTTTGGTTGTTTTCCTCGTTCATCGACCAGCTTCTCTCCCCCTCCTTTGCTAATTGAACAGTCTCCTCCTACTTTCCCCTTTCAGCCTGTATAGTATGCGAAAACTTCCTCCCCCTTGTCTTTTTTGGCGTATTTTGCAGGAATCTGATGAATGCCCTAATAGCTTTGCGGCTTCAATTCTCCTCCCCTTTTCATCATTCTTTCTGTCTATTCTCTGTTTCCCTTTATAACTCTTGTCTGTCGACTTCGCGACTCGTCACTCTTCCCCTTCCCTTAGCACTCGGTCCTCATCCACTTCTAAACTATCTGTTCTGTAGTGAATTCGTTTTACGTCGTGTCCACATACCCGCTAGTTCGTGATTTAAGCAACTCGAGCATTCTCACCACAGTCTCAGCCTTCAGATGGAGTCGTCCCTTCTGCGGTATGTCGTGTTCCTGTACTTCTCGATCGGTCTGACCCGTCCCTGTCTGCGCACAGAGCCAGGCACCACTCCCGCACCTTCTACTTGTGCCAGCTGCACTGCCGATCAGCTCGATTTGGGCGCACCTCCCAATGAAGGCGAGCTTGTTGGACAGGAGACTATTTTTGTGTGAGCTTTCTTCCTTGTCCCCTCCTCCCTCCTTGTAACTCAATTCATAAGTGAAATTTAGTCAAGGACCCGCTGATGCAAATGGCTGTGCGACTGCTTCTCTCCAATGCAGAGGAGATGCAAACAATATACCCCTTATGGAGGTAAGAATACTATAGAGTATGATTGCTATTTAAATGTACTCTAGGTAAATGACGGAATCGGCACGAATGCACCAGAGAATAATGTCGTCACGTTCAACATCGTATGCTCTCAGGCCGGTGTTTGGCAATCGCAACAGGCACCTGTGATGACGATCAATTCTGCACAGTGCTTTGTCACTACTCTCTAGTTCTGTCAAATTCCATCAATCAGATCTCACACTTCCAACATTCCAAAGGATAGAGCATGCATGTTTAGGAATTATATCATAACTTATTACATTTCTTATGCAACTGCTATTTGACGAGAACGCTATCTTTTTCCACACTATTTCGTCCTACTTTCCTTCCCTCCCCTATCTCTAACCATAGCGTTTCGTCATCTCGTCATATAGTAACTGTCCATTTCTTATTCATATCATTGTTGTTACTGTTATTTATTTATTATTCGCTAGGTACACTAAGGCTATTAATTGCTCATCAAATGAGTCGCTCATTCATCATCGTATTTATTTATTCGTCAACTTTAATAATATAATAATAAAAGATCTAATGCGCTTAATTGACGCACTCCCGTTTCTCGGAGGCGAACGAGCCTTCCAAGTTAATCGTTCCAA
>LIAE01007639.1:132125-153718 GCA_002287525.1 Diploscapter pachys
AAGGACAATCGTCAGAAAGCCCTTGGCGACCTACTCACAAATTTATTTTCTTAACAAACTTCTCTCTCCAATCTTTGACTAGCCAAAATTTCTACCAGCGCGACCTGGTATTATAACTATGAATTCGCTCGTGCGACCTATCCCCCCTATAGTTGGTTTTCGTCTGACGAAAGTGCTCCCTAGGCCTGCATGGAAAACTCAAATTAAACATCCATACCGAAGTCCAAATCAACGATCCGGACGAGCGTATTGGCCAGTCGCTTTTCGCCACAAGTCAGCACTCCCTTTACAGCGACGCCCTGCTTTCGCAAACTCACTGAGAAATTGCTCGAATACGATACATAGGATAGCCACAGAATGATTACAGTTATTCTAGATCTCATTTCCTAAAATAGAAATAAAAAGTCACTATTTGGTGGCTTAGTTCATAGCTCGCGGGCTTTTTTGGAAAATAGTATGGCCCAGACATAAGAAGCTCGCGAACTGCACCAACTAACAACTAAGTCCTATTTGGTTCAAGACGAAAAATAGGATTTTTCATTGGTGAAAAACATTGTGTTGGGAGAAATAGAAGAGTGGAGATAGAAAAAGAAATAAACATAGAAGCAGAAAATCGATATCAACTATCAACACACAATCATATCAATTATCAGTGGGTCTGCACAACTCCGTCCCTGGGTCGTTCATACGCATTCATTGCAGATGAAGGGGAAGAAAGAGAAGTAATAGTCCCCGAATTAATTACTCTCTGCAACTTTGCACTGAAGCATTGACACATTCCATGTTCGAAATAATTAGACATGACGCCATTAATTAGTTCGATGTAAAAGTCCAGCACTGCAATTTGTCAAAATGAGAGGAAGTTTTTCTGTCTCTTCTTCTTCTCAGTATTTGCATTTTTGGGTTCTCTGCTTTAAATGAAAAAGTTCACATGAGACGAGATTCCAAGCTCTGAATATCCCAAATATCAGCATTTCACTTTGTTGACCATTTCAAAAGATTTCCAGCTCAATAGAATTAGAAAATCTTCATATCTTCTGCACAAAGGATTTCAGACAATATCTTTTTATATCTCGCAGACAATTTCATTCATTTCTCCCCTCCCTAATGCGATTTCCAAAAGTTTTCCCCAGTCTTATATTTCACGAGAATTGTGCGCGTAGAGTTTTTCGACGAAATTGGCTCCGATTTTTTGCCCTTACGATGATATTTTCTGTTTCAACTCTCTCACATAGGAAAACAATTTGCCAGGGTGCAAAGATCTGCCCATTTTGTGGCTGATTCGCCATTCTACTTTGTGCATATTGGGCTTTCTTTCTGCCTTCTCTTCCCTCTCTCACATAAACACTGGCTTTCCTTATTTGAGCTAATTTGGCAGCCGACGCGTCTCAATTTATTTTGGTTGTCTCTGAGTCTATTCTCGTATTCTCGTCAAATCGCCAATGAAGACACATCTTAAGAGGACGGCAACATAAAACAAAGCTGTTGCTGCACCTTTTGCAGACAGAGGATATCTTTGCTGTTAATCGGCTTAATTTGCTGGATTTAGAAGGATTTGTCTAGATTGGGTCTGAAGGCCTGAATTTTTCCATCTTTCACTCTACAATTCTGCTCATCGGAATTTCTAACCATTCTTCTAAGACAATATATGTGCATTTATTCGATCTGACTGGATGCTTTCCGAAGAATATCTCGAAATTTTTGAACACTTGAATACACAATTCCCTTTGCATTTTTCGGCGCGACAAACTATAGAATATTGAAACCTCTCGAAAACTCCGTTGTTGGAATACAAATTCCATTAACGTTAAGCGCTACTTTGTCGATAAGTTCTCGACTCTAAGACTAATTTAATTAGGTGAAAAAGGAATCCCAAAATCCAACGTATCAATCAGGAGAGAATCTGGGCAGGACTAAGCTGATCTTCACTGGGAATCCCCCCTTTACACGCAAATGTCCCGCTAAAATCCTGCTTGTAGCTTTCATACGATTCAAATTTTCTATGGAATAATATGATTTTCTGACCTTCTCCCCATAATTTTCTGATCTGACTGAAAGTCTGAATCCGAGCCTTCTATTATAGAAGTTCGTTTTTCCCACAACTCGCATAATTATTTCAATATTTATTTTTATATGCCCAAGTGATGCAATGCAATGTCTTGACTGGCACCAACCTTCCAGACTTACTGACAGCCAATTTGCGCTGTTTCCTCTTCACAACATTTCTAAGTTGTCCCTCTTCATCCCGTAAACAGCTCACATTCAAAAGTGAGGCGAGAAAAAGAGAGAACGATGAGAATATTAAATGGGCATTTCAAGCAATGATCTTATGATACTTATGCTTTTCTGCCTAAACCTTCAAACTCCTCAAATATGCGTGTTTTTCATCTCAAACTTCAGTAGTATTAGTTTGTACGTACATATGGAAATGGAAAGGTGAACTTCGCGCAAAAAGTCGTATGCTCGTTTTGATTTGCATGCCTCAGAGCTTTTGAAGCAGGCTTCCCGATTTGGACAGAAAAGTAATCGTGCATGATTCATATATCTGTGTCAGCTTAGTGTCTTTATAAATCCATTTCCATTTGCAGATGCAAAAGTAAAAATATATACCCCCTGCTTTGTCTTCAACATCTTATGACCTACTGTAGAGTTCGGAATTCATGATTCATAGACACGAATTCATTAAACAGGAAAGACTTATCGAGGAATTTTGGGGTGAGATTTATGAAACCCTCCTTGGTTTTTTCTCCAGGAGGGATTAGCTCTTTGATGGCAGATCCGGAGATTATACGTGATTGTATTCTCTCTCTGCATATTTTCTTCTATGATTCTTATATCTCAAATATCTTAAATATCCTCCTGTCTCTTGCCGCCCTAATTAGTGCTGTCCTGCAGCCATTTTGCGCATTTCAGCTACTTCAGCGTCTAAGTCGGCAACTTTGCAGTCTCTTCTTTGCTTCTGTCTGAAAGTAATTGGCATTTTAATTGTTTATCACAACATTTCCACCCAATAATTTATTCATGAATTTGCAATGATTTGGTTCGAATTTTCGAAGAAAGTGTGACTCGGTGGTTGAAAGCGCACGCGAACCCCTTCCATTTTTCCATTGGAAATGTGTGCGAATTGTGGATCTCGAGAATCTCATCTTTCAGTTCTCAGTTTGTGTTTTTCATCCTTCATTCATATCGAGCACTCTCATTTAGTCGCATAGAACTCATTCCTTTTTGAACTACGAAAGAGATTATTTGCAGAATGTCGACAATTTCTCTAGAGGAATGTGAATCGCTGGACGCGCCATCATCGAGTTGCCAGTGTTATGCAGATCTGTGTCCTCTGCTCTACAATAGCACTGCAGAGAGGGAGGCCTGTTTCATGCAGCCCTGCTTCATCAGCAAACGGGCTCTGGAAGAGCCAGCACTCATTCAGGTACGATTCGAACTTCAATTGGCAACTTGGAAACCGAGAGACACGATAATTGAGAAGTAGCGTGGGAAAAGAACGCCTATCATCCCCCATACCCTACCCTGACTCTATACTATTTCGCCTATTTCTCGTGTCTCATGGTCTCGTGGTTTCTAAATATCCCTTCAATTTCTATAGGAAATTTCAGATAACGATACTCTATGTGCTGATTTTCATAATTGGTATCGTAGGCAATCTAATTACTTGCATAGTTATTCGAAGACACCCTTTATTGCAGACACATAGCAGGTACTTTTTTATTGGCTATTTTCTTTGCATAACGCTATGTTTTAGCTCCTATCTTCTGAATTTGGCGATGTCAGATCTAGTCACATTGTGTGTGGGCCTTCCATTCGAAGTGGTGATGAATTGGAACCAGTACCCCTGGCCGTTCCCGGACTTTGTCTGCAATCTGAAGGGTCTCGTGGCAGAGACGACCAGCTCTGTCTCGATTCTCACCATTCTGCTGTTTTGCATCGAGCGTTACATCGCCGTTAATCATCCATTCGTTTTCGTCAAGCTCAAGCCAATTAGGCGACAAGTAAGTGGGAGAAGGGTATCATATATCCACTAGAATAACAGAACTGCAAGAAGAGAGAGACAATCAGATGTTTTGAAGGTGTGCCCCATTTTGGTCGTCACATGGCTCGTGTCGATTGTCTGTGCAGTGCCGTTTGGATATTATCATCGCGCTGATTACATTCTGAAGAGCTGGCCTGGCACTGAGGATGGACAGCCTGTATGTGATGCTTTGCATAGTCATGCCTTGTTCTGGGCAACTTAGAAACCGCGAGATCACGAGACACGGGACATTGAGAAGTAGCGTGGGAAAAGAACGCCTATCATCCCCCATACCCTACCCTAACCCTTTACTATTTCGCCTATGTCTCGTGTCTCATGGTCTCGCGGTCTTCAAATAGCCCTTATTCTGCAATTGCAGGTGATATCCTCCAAGATGTGTATGGTAGCTGTGATGTTCGATCCGGACTTGCAGTCCACAACAAAGGCACGCGGATAATTCCAATTAATCTCATTTCATCTCCTGCATTTCCAGTTTCTGTTCCACTTCTCCGCGATCGTGTTCTTCCTGTTGCCTCTGTCAGTCATATTCATCCTCTACATGCTCATCGCCTTCCATGTCATTACCAGGAGGAAGAGACTTCGTTTGACGAGGGCTGATTCCACTGAAGAGGCCCATTTCAGGGTCACTATCATTCTTTGTAAGTCATATAATTCGAAGGCCAATTCAATGCAGTGGATTTAAGCCTCGATAGTTTGTGCCTTCTTCGTATGCTACCTTCCATACCAAGCACAGCGAGTCATGTTCTTCTATCTCGATCCAGATAGCTCTCTATCTCAATTGAATCAATACATCTACTTCATCTCAGGTATGGATTGCATTTGAAAAAAACAATAAATTTCGTTTCAGGGCTATTATTCTACTTGGCAACAATAGTCAATCCAATCCTGTACAATCTAGTTTCATCCCGATTTCGGAAGGCTTCAAAAGAAGTCCTTCTTCTGATTTGCATCGGAAGGAGAGAAGGCTCTCTGTCTCCATCAAGGAAGACGACTAACACGATGAAATGTGCAGTTAAATACACGATTGCCTCGAAGCACCCCCAACGCTGCCTTGTGAAGCATTTGAGCGATTCCACCATTATCTAGTCCATTTTTGTCAGACCTAGGGAGGACGATCGTCAGAAACCCCTTGCGAACCACCCCCTATATATTTTCTTAAGGATTTTGTATCTCTAACCAATCAATAACGCGAACGTTCCAGTTTGCGACCTACCTCGCCATACAAAATTTTCCCTCTGCGACCTATCTCCCCCATAGATTTTTTCGTCTGGCGAAAGTGCTCCCTAGATTTGATTTTTGTACATAGAATGTGTATATTCGATATTTTAATTTGAAGTGATATGAATCCAGCCTCTTGTATTCCACACCCATGCCCACTTTTTTTCTACCTCCCTCGCCACTCTCTTCTCAAAAAGTGGATGTGGAATACAAAAGGCCGTATGAATCAATACGGTTACATGACAGCAGAGGAGAGAATAAATTATATCGGATATTAATCTTGTTGGAGTGATTATATGCTTATTCTGCATTGAAGAGTTGATTTCATATATCTTCTCCCCTCGTCTTCTTTCTTTCTCTCCGATCTGCCAACTGTTCACATTTCAAGCCTTTTCCCTTCAGTTTTATCCTCCCTCTCATTTTCGAGTTCTTGCATCTTCTTCTAGCAAATTGTTTCTGTTCCTTTACTTTATCATAGTCTGTCACCTGCTGTGTTCCCTTGCATTTGAATTTTCAACAAACTCCCCCACTCAGCATAAAAAGAGCTCGGTCGTGAAGATCAGCTCCATTTGCTGTGTAAGTCGGATCAATTCGGATCTCAATTTCTCACCTCCTCTTTTCATTTCCTCTGAGTTTTATATCTCATCTTTTCATTCTTCACGTCAGCAGCTCCTCGATTCAGCTTCTTCATTTCGTTATTGCCAATCTCAAGTTGGCAGAGCAATTGTTCTCTTCCTCTGTTTTTCTGTCTTTGCAGACAGACAGCAGCTTTTTGTGCACTGCATTTCTGCCTTTTGCCCTCTCAATTATCAATTATCACACTCGCGCCGTTTTCACAGCCATTTCAATTCGTCCTTCATTTCCAAGGATAAACAATGAACTTCACAACCCGCCATTTTCATGCTTTTATGGCATTGCAAAATCCGAACGGAAGCGGTGTGCATTTTTCGTCGACTTTTTACCCTCAGCCTTTTTTAATTCCAACCTCTTGCTTGCCTCTTTCCTGTTTCTTTCGTTCTGACAAAGTTCAGTCAGCTCGACTTCCTTTCTTCCGAAATATTCCTCCTCTTCTTCTTCTCCTCCTTCACACTTTATGTGACTCCCCCACCTGTGCTTGTCATCAATTGAATATGCTCATCGGTATGTAATCTCATATCCCAGATCATATTATCATCGCTTTATGCGAGTACATATCAATCCGCCACATCTCTGATTTCAGTGAGCCTCTTCTCAGCCAAAATCATGCCTGCCATAGCGTCAGGCATCTCGCGGCTTGTCAACAATGTGAAGGAAGGCGCCAAAGGTCAGATCGAACAGAGTCAAATCCTTGCTGCTGCAACAATTGCACGCATTTGCAGGATTTCTTCCACTCATTATCCTGGCAATCTACACGATCGTTGGAGCCCTCATCTTCAGGGAAATCGAAGGTCCAAATGAGGAATTCACACTGGAGACTATGAAAGAGGATCGGGAGAAGCTTATAGAAGTTTGAAGATCATATCTTGATGAACTATCGAATATTTTACAGAGAACTATTCTCAAATTGAATGGAATACGTAACATGAAGCCTCTGCACGCATACAATCACACGAGGAATAATCTGCTCAATTACACAAAAGCATTGGGCGTCGATGAGATACATGAGCCGCACTGGACTTTCTTCGGATCCACTTTCTACTGCATCGCTATCTACACCACTATTGGATATGGAAACATCATTCCTTTGTAACCCATCTTCCCCAATTACATCATATTCACCTAATGAATGAGTTTAGAACAACGGCAGGCCGAGTGCTAACCATTTTGTACGCCTTCATAGGCATTCCCCTGGCAGTCATCAGTCTGTTTGCACTCGGACAACTCTTTGCCAAATTCTGCAAATTCGTCTGGAAGTTGCTTTTGAGGTCCACTCGAGTTGTGAGTAAAGACCTCGAAAGGAAGGTGGGCGATATTCACCAAGCATGATAGAATAACTCATTTTTGTACATTTTAAAGAATAAGAATACCAAGGAAAATGCTTTAAAACTTGATCTTCATATATATTATCGGCTCAGGGCCGACTCCCCCCACTATGCCCCTACTCCCCCCACTCTCCAAAAACTCGTTGAACGATAAAACATAGTGGCAGAAAAGTGGTTGCTTTAAAAAGTGGGGGGAGTCGGCCCTGAGCCTATATTATCAAAGTCTGATCTTCATTAAACTGAAAACAAGTTAATCTTCGCTGTAATTGTGTGAAACGGCTAAGTTCAGGTAACGGATGCAGTGGGGATGGACGCAGAGGGCGGACAGAAGGTCGACGTGAAGAACAATGGGTCGACGCTGCAGCAGCCAGTCAATCAGGCAGCCGATGACGATGACGACCTGTTGTCCTTTCCCATCGTCCTGCTCATCTTCTTCACAATCGTCTACGTCATTATCTGCGCAACCATTTTCTGGCTCATTGAGGACGAGTGGAGCTATGGCACTTCCATGTACTTCACGCTCATTTCCTTCACTACCATTGGATTTGGAGATGTACACAGACTCGTGATTTTTCGCATAGCTAAAAATCGATGCTTTAGGTAATCCCCAGCGAGTACGACTACATGATCCTCGTGGGAATTCTGCTTCTTATTGGCCTGTCTTTGGTGTCCACTGTAATGACGCTCATTCAACAGCAGATTGAAGCCCTTGCCAATGTAAGACATGGGAAATGAATCCAGAAGATAGGAGACTTTAGGGAGTCCAAGCGAACATCGACAAGGAGTACATGAACGCGCTGGCAGAGGCTGCAGACGAGGGAGAGTTAACTGAGTCCATGGTAGAGCAGATCGAGACCGACGAGCAGGGCAGACCTGTGGAGAAGCCCAAAAGTAGTCGACTTCACAATTCATTAAATCGTTTGATTGATTGATGGTTTTTTTATTTGTAGAAGTGGATGGACGCTCGCTAGATGCAGTGATCTCGAGAATGTCCCTGGGAAAAAGATTGCTCTACCACGTAATGCCTTCCAGTTCGAAGAAAAGACTCCAAAAGCATTCGGAAGGCAGACAGAACCGAGCTACTAGGGGGACGCAGACTGGCACTGAATTGCTTGAGGTTTCAGATCACAAATCATTTTATCAAACTTTTCAAAACGCGACTCGCAGAAAAATAGTGCAGCTTTTCTAGAGAGAGATAAAGAAGAAGTACTCTTTTTCTCCCTCGATATAACACGCTATTTTGTCTGCGGATGCAAATTGCGGGTCGCGTTTTGAGAAGTCCGTATTTTATAGATCCTTCTTCGAGAAGAGCTATTGAAAATGGAGCTGAACAATGAATTGGACCGACTCAGACCCGGTGGGGCGAGAATCGTGAGCACTGGAGTCCGCGAGAAGATGGTGCCTGTGGAAATCACTCGGCAGTACGAGCCACAGAACTTCTCGCAAAGAGATGACTCGCCCAGACCCAGCGGATCTGCTTCGGGATTCAGAACTCAGCCCGATGTCAAAGAAGATGAAGTCTAAGAACCAAGATATATTCTCTCTGCATTCTGCCAATTACTGCCGCCATATGCCTTTTCTATTTAGATTTTTACATTTATGATTTTCAAATTCATCATCAAGTCTCTGTAAATTTTGTCATTCTTTATCGATTCCTTCCGGCTTAAACTGCGTCGCTTTCATGAGTGAAACAATCATTTATAACTGAATCTGGTGAGCCAATTACCAGCAATGATAATAAACATATTCGATTGGACAAACAATATAGACCTCTTTGAATAGGTGAATTGAGCTTGAAGAAGCTTGAAGCAAATGGAAAGTGGAGTGATTATGGCGTGGCGAAAAGTGATCGAACAAGGCAATGATATCGATTAGAAAAGACACGGTCTTCTGTATTCCACACCCACTTTTTGAGAAGAGAGTAGAGGGAGGTAGGGGAAAAGAATAAAGTGGGTGTGGAATACAAGAGACCAAAAGACACTTCGAATGAATCATAGAAATCTGTAACTAAATGCGAATGATAACCGTCGACTATTTACAGGAATACAATCACAAGAATCTGCGTGCTAATTCATCAGAACATAGATAATCGAATATGGTTTTCTTGATTTGACCAGTTCATATAAATTCAGACATTCCATGCAGTGGTTCCATCGGAAGTTGTGACGTGGAATGATGGAGTGGAATTGGAAGAAGTCGGGGGAAACAGGGGGTTTGAATCGACATAGGCAGGCGAGGAGGGCTCGAATGACGGTCCAGACGAAGTCCTAACGATATTTTATAAGTGATTGGATGAACCTAATCAGAAGTAAGTACCGTATATGATTAGGGGGCAAAATAGACCCGGAAGAAGATCGCGAATGATCCGCTGCGAACCCAATCAGTCTAAAGTCACTATTGGTAATGCCCACATCTGGGAAGTTGAAAATAAGTGAAGAAAGAGCGGGTTTTAGGCCAGTCTCTCTATATCTCCTTTTCGCGTGCTATTTCTCGATTGTCTAACCACGAAAAATAGCTGTGCACCAATTTGCACGCCTCCGAAATTTGAGCATCAACAATAGATTCATTTCATTTACAATTAATTAAAATCAAACCCTCCAGTAGCACCCATTCGGCCTTTCCTCTTTCGTTCCTGTATCTTCTGCTTCAATTCTTCCATTTTATGCAGCCCTTTCATTACCGAGTCCTCTTCTCCGTCTTTCTCATCATAGAACAGTTCAGAATTGTACTTCTCCTTCATTGTTAATTCGGCAATTTTTCGGTCCTCAACATATATGGTTTTCAGGTAGAGTTAATCAATTTTTGAATACCTGTTCTGCACGTTCTTCTTCAAGTCTTCTAATCTTAGCCTCGTAACTCTCAGTCAACAACCCGATAGATTCGTTCCTTTTATTTATTTCATCCTGCATTCTTCTGAATCTCTTATCATTTATCGTGAATTCCTCTTCTATGAGTACCTTTCCATTTCAAGCAGTGTAGTCTCTAGCTGAGTGATTCTGTCATCCTTGCCATGAATGGTCTTCTTCAGTCTCTGTATCGTGTTGTCGTCCACCTCCGATCTCAATCCTGTCGACCCCCTCTTCAGAGACCCGCTCAAAGATGGGTCTTTCTTGAGCTGCATCCTCATCTGAGCCATTTCCTTCTCCCACTGGGTCCTTTCAGCTGCGTGTGTTTCATCTCGAGCCTAATCAATTAACACCTTCAATTCATCGATCTCTTGTAATGCCCATTCTTTTTCTTTTCCCATACTATTTTCCAAAAAAAAATAGGGTGGGAACTAGTGAGCCCAACTTATCAATGATTTATCCAATTACCTTCTTATCGATCATCGTGTCCTGCAGAACCTGTTGCAGCAAAGCAGCCCTATCCACATACGCAGACAACTCTTCACAAGTCTAAATCGTTGTTCTTCAAATGATAAAGCTGCAATCAACGTCTAACTCTTTCCCGTTTGGCCAATCTTTCCTGTGCGTTATTCAGTGCCTTCTCCAACATCGCTATGTGATTACGTTGCTCTTCCAGAGTCTTTGCCTGTGCATCGATTTCAATCTTCTGTCTTTCCTTGCATTGCAGTAATTCTTTGTCTGCAAGTTTGCTTTTTCCTATCGTTCAATTATTCTGTACCCGAATAGATCCACGAAACTCTCGGAACCTCCGAACCCTCCTATAGGAACCTTCTTTCGGAAGGGGGCTGTTCCTATAGGAAACAATTCAGAACCTCATTTTCGGAAGGAGGCTCCCATAAAACGGGTTCCGAGAGTTCCGTGGGGATCCGAACACTGATCAACTTACTGAGTGGAATCAAATCAGCCAACATGGTGCTCAAATGCCCCAAATTCTCAGCAGACAATTGGCTGTTCATCTGATCGATCCGCTCCTGCAGTGCCTCCTTCTCCGCAATCTGTCTCTGTATGTGCATCTCCATCTGCGCGATCGTGGTCATTTCCAATTTCTCCAGTCTTTCTTTGTCTCTCAACAGCCCTTCATAATCCTTCTCTATCTTCTCATAGGCTGTTTCAATCTAAAATACTTATCTTCTTCTTTTTCTTCTGTGTCGAATTTTAAAATCAATCCTTACAAGTTGTAATTTAGCACATTTCTTCTTCAAATTCTCCACCTCCTTCTGCAGATGAATGTTCTGCTCCCGCAATGAGTGAATTAGTTTTTGATTATTCGGCACCTAGATCAAGATCCACACGATCATTCTCGATAAATGTATCAGAATATACCCGATGATTATTGTTGGTCTGTCCAAGTCCCCCGTGGTGTACTTCATTGCCGTTACTTTGTTGATGATCTCCCGAAGCCGATGACCTTCTTGGCTGGTAGTGCGAAGCAGAGCCGTCGGGCCGCATTGCACTCGATTCGTGTGCTCTGTCTCTGTCGGAGATGGCGATCAGACAGGGCTGTGAGTGGCTCATTTTCTGCGCCAGCACTGTGCCGCGAGGAGTCGTCTGTAGGTTTTGAATACGTTTTCTTCTAGGTCAATCTATGTCTCATACCGTATCGCTGTTCATTTCAATCTTGTGCACATTTCCTCTCGACAACGACTTTTGCTGTGATAAATTCGATCTCGACAAGTGTAGCTTGACTTCCCTCGCGTAATTGTCCAACATCATCTGCACTGTTTTGTCAGCCTCATCCCCTAGATTCTCAATCATATCACAATCCATAAGCGTTTCCAATTCTACCTTTATGATTTATGAAGGACTCATGTTTGGACCCGCCTCCATTAATTCCATTCACATGTCCATTGCCTGCATAGCCGCTCGAGACAATCTGTTGCTGTTTGACTTCTTGAATCAAATTGTCCAGAATCTTTGTCTCTCCTCCCTTAATTTGTCCATGTTCAAAGACAAGCAAACAAATTCAACACAGTCTTTTGTATTCCACATTCACTTTTTGAGAAGAGAGTGGCGAGGGAGGAAGGTAGGGGAAAAGAAAAAGTGAGTGTGGAATATAAGAGGCCAATTCAAGCACCTGATACATGGGAGAAACAGCATGAATCCGTCTGCCGTCCAGCTCTGCCGATCTGCCTCTCAACTGGTGGGAATGGGCTGAATGGGCCGATGCAGAAGTCGTGGGAATCGACAAGGGCACTGAGGACCCGCAATCCAAGAGGTCCATTCAGTCAAACGCTGTACATCTACAATTCCGTCACTAGCCGACTGAAAAATTCAATAAGGAATTTGAGATGCGACTGTGGGTGTCTGATTAGAGAGGAATGGGGAAGGAGAGACGGGAGGGCGTGGTTAATGCCTTCTCACCATTGATTGAATTCCTCGCGCTGCTACTTTGCTCTATTGCTAATTGTGGAATTCGCTATTATTTCCTCTCGTCGCCATTCGTTATTTTCTATGTTATTCGAGAATTTTCGATAAATTTTCTATTTCCTACTAGTCGCGATGACTTTCAGTCCTCAGGATCCGATGGAGAGCTCAGTCGATACCTACATCGACAAAATCAACCTGGCTCTTTCTTCGCTCAAATACAAATACGAGGTTGAGATTTTTTATGTTTTATTTCAAATCTAAAATTTAAAATGTCTGAATTGCAGCGAGAAGACGCCCTAACGCTACTCGAGAAGGTTCCGATGACCTTCGACAGGCTCGTGGCCACAGAGGCGGGCAAGAAAATCACGCAGATGTTCAGATCGTCCAGGTTTTGCAGACTTCTCAAAACTCGACCCGAAAAATAATAGTGTGTCATATTGAAAGTAAAAGAGTGTGTTATGTTTTTTTTTGCTCTCTCAAAAAGATACACCATTTTTCTGCAAGTCGAGTTTTGAGAAATCTGCCAGCTTGAAAATTTTTCATTCTTCTGAATAAATGAACGATTTGTTTTTGCAGATTTGCCGAACGAGCAGCGGCTCTGCACGAAAAATGGATGCAGATTGTCGACGCTGAGCTGCAGAAGAAGTGGCCTGAAGTGAGTCTGTTCTTGCATTCGTTCCAGAAAGCAGAAAAGTGAATTACAGTTGAAACGAATGTTCTTCACCGGTCCGCAAGTGCGCGAACTCGACAGACTGCAGCGCAAATTCGAGCGGGAACATCCCGAATTCGTTGCGCCTGTGGATGGCATACAAGCAAGCAGTCAGCTCACTATCAGTTCAAGTAGGGGAAAATATTTTTAAAAAAAATTTAATCTATTTTTGAACCTTCTGTATTTACAGACAGATAGGGAGAGTAGGGAATATAGGAAAAGCGAAGAAATAAAAAAATAAAAAACGAGCCGTTTGTAAATTCAGAAAGTCAAATTGAATTTTTTGAAGGACGCAACACTGCCGGAATCGATGATTTCATGGCTTCCTCTTCGTCCTCCTCGATGATGCCTCTGCGTCTCTTGGAGAAATCCATGTCTGACGACGTCTCTCCATCTGCAGACAGAAGAACTCCCAATGTCTATGACAACGAGCAGTGGTATTCCGGTCAGTTTTCTGTTCAGTAGTTTTTATTTTTTTAATTCGCATTTGCAGCCGCCGGTCTGCACACTCCTTCTTTGCCAATTGGCGGTTCCCTCGACGAAGAGCAAATGTTGGAGTACATGGATGAGGACGAGATCGAGGAGTATAAAATCAAGATGGCAAATAGCAAACCGGTATAAAAATATTCGAAGTTACGGTAGATCGGAAAAATACTCCTAAACCCAGTGAAAAAGAACCCTAATTTGGATCGTTTTATCGTTAGGGTACATGGGACAATTGTTGAAATGACGTGATGACGTAAGGACGTGCGCGCTATAGTTAGATATAGGGGAGGAGGAGAAATAGCGTGGAAAAAG
This sequence comes from Diploscapter pachys, assembly GCA_002287525.1. NCBI lineage: Eukaryota > Metazoa > Nematoda > Chromadorea > Rhabditida > Rhabditidae > Diploscapter > Diploscapter pachys. The sequence goes on from LIAE01007639.1 coordinate 146,130, forward strand.
ATAGCTCACGTCCTCGCGCCATCGCCGTCATTCTCAGCTGTCGGCACATGGCCGCTGTGATACATTGGGGTTCTTCTTCATTGGGTTTAGGGATCCCCTTTTCCGAATTGCCAGAACGGACTGTAGCTTTTCATCAATTTGAGTAATTAAAGATCCGCAAAAGAGGCCGCCCGAAAAAGTCGACGAGTGTGGCTGCGCCCGCGAATCAGGGCAACAGAAGCATTTTCGACAGAACCGACGAAAAGCCCACCAAAAGGGACCCCGATTTCAAGCCTGGCTACTACTACGTTCGCAGAGTTAGTCTAAGGACGCATTCATACTCCGCTCACGCTCACATGAGCAGAAAAATATAGCACGTAAAAGTGAGATACGCAAAGAAGACATACTCTTTTCCTCTCTCACCTTTGCGTGCTATTTCTTCTTGCTCACCACGATGCTTTACTCTCTTTGCCTTGTCCGGCGAAGCCCTCAAAAAATAGATTCTTTTCTAACTTTACGTAAACATTTTTCAATGAAGAAATATTTTGAAAAATAATGCATAGATAGAAAGTTATAAGTTTTTTTTCGGAAAAAATGACGCCGGACAGCTCAAAGAACTGTGCTCATGTGAGCGCATGAGCGGAGTATAAACGCGTCCTAAAGGTTATAGCTAAAAAAAATCTAAATGACTATTTTCCAGGGCAGAGGCCGTGGTCGTGGCTCGACCAAGAAGTCGTGAAAAGCATTGAAATTCTCTCAATTTACACGGGTTTTTTTTCAGAAGACAAATCATTGTTTCTACGCATTTCTTGTTGAAGAATAAAACGTTGAATTATTGAAATTCGCTGAATTCTCTATTGTGAATGGGGTTGAGTCCCCCCTATCGCTATCTTCACGGAATGCAAGTGAATGTGCACTGCGTATGCAATGTCTCACCGCCTCTTACACTACCGTGCTCTCTAAGTCCAATGTCGTGTTTCTCTAATGTCTCCCCTTTCGCAATGATTCTACGAACTCGAGGAATCAATAACATAGGGGCAGACACGCAGAGAAAGATGAGGCCGTTCTGGCTGTCTGCATGTCTACGTTCTGGCCTTTCTCTGTCTCTCTCACCTCTCTCCATCTTTCGCCTCCTCTCTCATCTCTGCCTCTGGGGTCCCCCTTCTTCCTTCCCTTCCCCTCTCCTCTCCACGCTCCTTTCTCTTTCCTTCCCGATTCATTTCATCGTTCGCACCGTGCAACTTCAGAATTTGCACCTCGTCTTCGTACAGCCTCCTTTCCCGCTTCCTTCCGAGTCTCTCCATCAGAAGATTCGCCCGAAATCTCGAAATCCGCTTCTGAAAGTCCATGAAAATGCCCCGATTTCAAAATATCGATTGATGTGTCCGAGTTCGAAAATTCGCCGGGCTCCAATTAATCTCGTTTGCAGCAGACGCGCCAAATTCCGTCGTACCCCCTTTGATTATCAATTTTTGCACAACTCTATTCGAGATCAAAGTTTCTCCTCGCCCTCTTTTGCAAACCTTAAAATCATCGTTCTGCGTTGTTTGCATCGTTTCAAAATCCGCCAAATCCAGCTCGATTATCCTTCCTTTCCTCCTTACTCTCTACTTTCTGACTGACCATTCATTCTCAATGCTTCGTACGGTTTCTGTTTCATGAACACAACAACAACAGCAGCAACGCAGCCTGAGGCTATGAAAGGGACACTCCTCTTCTTCTTCTCTCCCTCCATATTTCATCTCTGCACCCCTCTTCCCACTCGATCCTCCACAATCTCTCCACCGTCCCTCTCACGATTGCGCTCCAGTTATCGCGACCTATTCAACATTCGGATGCAACGCGATGCGTTATTTTCCTCCCTTTCCATCTTTTCCCCTCTCCTCTCTCTCTCGCTTCTATAATTGTCCCTCTGCTTGATTGCAAACTTTTCAATCTCATATTAATTCTGAGCTTTACAATATGGGAGAAGTCAAAACGTAATTTTCTGAAGGCTATTCGGAAACCGCGCGACCATCAAGACACCAAGACCTCAAGACATACAAAACAGTGTATGGTTAGAGTAGGGTATCTGCTAATAGGCCTTCTTTTCCCACACTATTTCTCATGTCCCGAGGCCTTGAATGTCGTGCGACTTACAAGTTGCCTTTTCTGAGCAATTTGCCTCCACTTTGCAGCCATTTCCTCAAATCAATTTCTGTATTCCTAAGAAGTACAACTTTGCAATTCTCCTTATTTGGCGCGTGAGTGTGAATTTTTCGAATCCATCTTTCCAAATATGCTGACGTTCAAATAATCTTTCCTCCTCTCGTAATGCCTGAATGCAATGTTTGGGGAAAGCTCTCTAACTGGCGAAGGAGCGAGGTGTGGAGTGGAGAGTGCAGAGAAGCACACCTTGGTTATTGATTCTTTTTTGCGTCAGTGTCTGCTCTCTCTTCAGCCCGCCTCTGTGTCTCGTCGCTTTCTCTCATCCTTTTTACTTTGCCCTCTCCTTTATATCTATTGTTCGGTCGCACACATGCATCTGCATTCGGCATTCGGCTACTGCATTTTGTGCAATCAGTCTCTAATCCTTATCAATAAGTTATTATGTTTCAGGTACCTGACTCCTCAAACCTCCATCGAATTCATTCAGTCAGCAATATTCCAGACGGCGTTGGCAGTCTGATTGTCTGTCCGTAGACCCATTCATTCAGTTGGGTCTTTCCGATCTCATCACCTCAGTCTGTCTGCTTCTCTCAGTCTCTTCATTCATCTAATCTCTCATCACTCATAAATCGGGCCCCTTCACATTTTGCGTTTTGTGTGGCAATCTGGGATCAAACGGAGTATTTTCGAGTCAATATCAGGTTCGATAAAGATTTCAGTTTTTCAAGCAAATTTCTCAATTTTTTGTTCAGTTTTACCTTCAACCTACAAACTTCAACTCTGGAAATTACACGCCGGTTGTGTGAAAGCAGGTCTACATTTTTAAAGGTAAACCGAAAACTTTGAACAAATTCACATAGAACACCATTTCCAGATTCTCACTTTTCCATCGACAAATCGACGTTGCTCCGTGTCGCCATTCACCTGAATCCACATTACGGGCACAACGGTACAACGTCAATCGCGAACTCGAAAAGTCTGACGACGAAAATCAAGAAGACAGGACAAGATGGACTTTGAAAGGAATCGAATCGAACTGGAGAAATCGATCGCCAACATTGGACTGGACGACCCGTGGAGAGGTCAACTCGAACACTCTCAGCAACAGGTTCGACCAATTTATAATCAAGATAAAAAAACCTCACAAGTATCTGACGCAAGTCCATAACACATTCAAAGTCAAAATCATGAATGGATTCTCTTTGGTGGGCGATTTTCAAGAAGAATTCCTCTTTCTCTGTGTTCTCCGTCTACTTCTGCTTCTCTGCGTTATCTCTTATCAGTTGTTTTAATCGCTAACACAGAATGGACACAGAAATGTGGACGAAAGAGAGAGAGAGAGAGAGAGAAAAGAGAGGAAAACAGGCAGACAAACAACAAATTACAAGGAAAGGAAGAGGGGGGAGGGAAGGGGAGAGGAGAGGACAGAGAAGATCGAAAGAAGATGGTGAATTGATTGACGCGCGCGCTATTCGCTATATACGCTTGCGCTATAGGCCGTCTTCTCTTCTATTCATTCATTCATTTATTCACTCACTCATTCATTGATGATATTCCCCATCTCCATCTGCAGATAACGCACTCACTATGCAACATCGACGATGGGGCCAAGTCTCTCGCATTCCTTGCTTCAATCACACAAACACTAACTCGTTGAATTTCAGCCGTGGGGTTCTGCCGCGGGCGGAATGGCTGCAGGCGGACAGGCCTCGGGTGCAGGGGGCCAACAGTGGGGTCACATGAGTCCGCAGATGCGTGGATTGTGGGATCACGGAAATCTGGGTAAGTCCATTTAGAGCCATTTGGAAAAGTAGCTGCGCGCATCTTAGACGTCGTTGCATGCGAAGTATAGTATAGGATCTGTTGGAGAAAGGCTTCTCTCCTCCTCTACTATATTTCGTATGCGACGATGCAACGATTGCAGCTACTCTTCCAGGTTGCTGTCTCCATTTAGCTCTGCACAATCAATCACTCACACATACATTTTGCAGCTGCGAATGTGAACGACGCACTGGGCATCAACCCGACTGCTTCAGGAGCCGGGGCTAGCTGGGGAAATCCCGCCGGAGGAGGCCCTGCCGAATACGATCAGACGGCGCGGATCTGGTCGGACCAACATCCGACCGATGCGCAGCCAGGACAGCCACACTTCGCTGCAATGCATCACGGACGGGGAATGATGGACCCGAATGCTGCAGGAGGAGGCGACTGGATGGCCGGTCCCGGGCAACAGCAGCAACAACAACTCTGGAGCGAGCCCATGAAACAGGAACAGGACGGATTCTGGAAACATCAACCGGTATGTGTCCACGACGAAGAAGAAGAGGAAGGGAGGAATATTTTGGAACAGAACTCGCAAAATTCGACCCGCCGAAAAAATAGTATGTCATGTTGAGAAGGAGAAAACGAGAGAATGTCTTCTCTTTCTCGCTTGAAAAGGTGCATCTCTATTTTTTCTGCGGGTCGCGCGCGTTTTTTGAGAAGTCGGTTTTTGAATTCGCAAATTGCAGCAAGGCTGGCCCACACCTCAGGCAATGCCCGGTTGGCCTCCGCGACAGGTCCATCCAAATCAGCCCCCGCCCCAACACCAACAGCCTCGAGGCGCACCGATGATGCACAGAGGAGGATGGCAGCCGAATGGAATGGTGCCCGGCCAGGCTGGAGGCAAGCCGCAGGGCATGGGCGGATGGGACGGCGGACAGGGTGTGGGACCGCAGGGCCACAGACCCTACCCTCAGATGGCCGTGCCGAGAGGCGGAATGCCGCAGCAGCCCAGGGGACCCAACAGAGGAGGAGGAGGAGGAGGAGGCGGCGGCGGCGGAGGATATCCGCCACAAATCGACATGAGCATTCCACCCCCCGTTGATGCGGTCAGATTACACCTTTTTACTGTGTAACGTTTTCTCAATTCGAAATATCCTTCAGATGGGACAACCGATGAATATGCGTCAAGGCCCGCCCACCGGCCATATGTGGAAACCGGAGAATATGGGAGGAGCGCCGAATGGAATGCGCGCAGCTGCTCCCTATCAGCCTGGAATGGTGCCTCCGTTCGTACCCTCGAGCAAGCAGATGACTCCACAGACTCCTGGCGGGTTCACCATCGCTCCGGCAGAGGACATGATTTGGCACGGTACGTGTGAAGGTGGAGAAGACATTCGAGTTGGGGGGTTGGCAATTTGCAGATCCGAATGGCGACTTGAAGAAGTGGCAGCGAGACACGGGAGTGAGTGCGTGGGGCGACCCAGACAAGTACAACGAGAGACCTGTCCGATTGTGGATTGTGCCCGAGGGACAGGACGAGGATTTGGAGGCGGCGCTCATGAAGTGTCCTGTTCCGCAGAAAAAGGTGGGCGAATTATTATTATTATTGTTGTGTAATTCTTTAAAAAAAAAAAAAAAAAGAATTCAAACACATGAATGACATTGATAAAATGCCTATTCTGGCTCGAGACATATAGCGGAAATTGTAACGAGTTCAGAACGACGACGGCACTACGCGACTGCCTTTTCCGATTCCCTCGAAAAGGTCCATAATCCCCACTGGATGGGGAGAGCTGCCCGAGAACGACCCGAACAACCCCTCCAAATCTGGTAACATCACTATCTTTTTCATTCTTTCCGCTCGAGACTGTACATGTTTAGACACGCATAACGAGAGTGTGTATTTTTGAGAGAACATAGGGAGAGCATGATCTTTTCTATCTCTCGAAAAAAAAACTATATTGTTATGCGTGCACACACGTGTCTAAACATTTATAGTCCTGTTTGCATATTATTGTATTAGCAGATGAAGCCCAAGCCCCAGGAAGCGCGAAATGGGCAGAAATTGGTGGCCACGTGCCTGGAGTAGCGTCAGTGCCGAGCAGTATGCCAGCCGGCTCTGCCCCTGGCGTGGGTCCTCCCCCATCCAGCTCGGACATGCCCTGGTACCTGCCGCAACAGGGCATGGGCAACCATCCGAACGAGCATCAGCAAGGAATGGGCGGCTGGCCACAGTCCGATCCGACTGGGCAGGCACAACAGCAATCCGATCCCAACGCTATGGGCAGCAACGCACAGGTACGAACTATTTTTTCAATTTTTTTTTACAAAACAGTTTATCTTACAGATGCTAGCAGATCAATTGAAATACGCATCGGAGAAGGGCTACCTGGATATTTCGTATCTGAATCTGAGCCATCCTCTGCCCGCTCCCGTCTGTGCACTAATCAACACTCTTCTCTCCAAGATTCCTCTGCTCGAATCTGCACAAGCAGAACTCAAACAATTGGTTTGTCTGTCTTTCGCAGAATAGTGGTTCTGATAGAAGCAATTGCAGATCGACAGTGTTCGTCCAGAGGGAGAGACGGGAGATCACAGCCCGCAGCGATGGATGAATGATGTCCAGAAGGTGGGCGCAATTAGTCACAGTTCTTTGAGACCTGTCCGATGTCAATTCGCTGGAACAAAATTAAATAGAACTTTTTATCTTTTGTCCACTTTAAAAAGTTTTTCGCTGAAATATTCGAAAAAGAAAACCTTCTCTGCAGTTCTATCAAAACATTTTTTAATTGAGAAAAATGTGATTTTTGAGTCGTTTTTAATGGGGTTTCACCGGACAAGACAAAGAGGGCAAGATACTGCGTAAAAATGAATTTGACGAGATGACAGACAATTTGCAGGTGGAGTACAATCGTCTGATCATCGAAGTGACAACGGCCAAAATCGAGGTCTCCGAGCAGTCGAAGAAGATTCAACGTGCACTGGTAGAGGCCGGTCTCGCGCCCACAGCCAACACGGCCAGTGACTCGGTCGGAGTCGGCTCTTCGCAGGACTATCACTATTCCTTCCTTGAGTAACGTCTCTATTGTCAGAGCCCGGACTGCTTGACGAAAATACGAAACACAACGAATTTTGCGTATTTGAATGAATAATCATTTCGCGAGTGCTGCACACACACACTCACATGCTAATTATTTGACGACACTTCTAATGGAAATGGTAGCAAAATTGTCGAATAATATGCATCCGCGAAATTATCATTCATCCAAATGTTCAAAATGCAATTCTTTTCCTTTTCATCAAGTAGTCGGACTGACACAATAACTAGAGTTAGTCCATCAAATCCATCAATTCAGCCTACAATAATTCATAGGGTTAGTCGCAAGTCCAATTCTCTGTGGGTCCGTTCAGACGTTAGTTGTATTGGCAACCACTAACGTCCGAACGAGCCCTGTGTGTAAGTCCATCCAATTCCACAATATCACTATCAAAACTATCCAAAACACAATCCCAACATGCTATACATATACAATACTTGTAAAGGTGAGGATGAATGTGAATGAAAACCTTTCGATCATATGATATATTTTCTCCTATCTTCTCGTTGCTTCATATTTTCATTTTCATATTGTGTTGCTATTATTCGACACATTTAGTTTGGAATTGAATTAAATTCGCCAGCAATCATTCTGCGTGTC
>LIAE01007639.1:153734-184264 GCA_002287525.1 Diploscapter pachys
TGGTATCTATTTTGGAATTACTTGAAGGGCTTGCTACGTAGAAGGGAATCCTCGAGAAAATATCAAGTTTTATGTAGCAAATCCTATTTGTTTTTATTTTATTTTATCTTTCCCGTTCTAGTGACACTACACGTTTGTGACGATGATTTCTTATGTTCCAGTTTTTCAGCGTTATTACTTTTCTTCCAAAAACTCCACTCTCTCCGTTGCTACACAAAAATTGGGTTCAATGTGTTCGTTCGTCATCATTTTTGTTCTGGTTATTAATTAACTCGATTATATTTCTCAAACTCACATCCTTCTATTATATACTTGTATGTCAAATGTTCATCCCAAATCGCCGCGTTGCTGTCAATTTCATATATACATATACTCTTCTATGATTACGTCTGTGAGCATTCTTCACAATTGTTGTTCATAAACTTATTCAATATAATACTGGGATTTACTTTTCACGAAGGCTAATATTATCGATCGAATTCACTCAATTTCGAAGCCAATTATATGCAGTCGTTTTTCTTGATCCTCCCATTCTAATTGATAATTAATCCAGACTCAGTCATTTATCCAACATTACATGTGTGGTTTACCTTGATTATCACTCATTCATTCATCATACATAGCCTCCCATCCAGTGTGTATGTAATATATCGATATATTGAATCGAGCACATTGAAATTGAAATGGATTGATTCGTTCACTCACTCTCAGACGCGGGCTCTGTAATTCGAGCATTGAATGGGAAAAGACCACAGATAAACGCACCTCTCATTTGGTGGTCGAATTCTGCCGGGTCAGTGATCTGGTGATCCGTTTTTTCTCTTCAGGGGAATATTCAACCAGATCAATCAGATATGTCAAACCCTCTGATCAGATTCCAATAGATAGCTTCCGCTGTGGTGTTTCTCTCCCTTTCCCATTATCAATTAGTATCGGCTATTTCTTGTCCAAATCATCTCCATTCATCATCCATTTCTATTCTACGCAGGGTTGTCGGCAGAATGTAAATCATTGTCTAGTATAACATGCGCAGTATCGTAACCACTTGTTCTTCCCATGCTTCATCGTGTAATGAGTTTATAAAATTTATCAGCGAGTTCTCTGCCGACCACCCTGATTCTACCTATTCACAACAAAAGTGTTGACATACAGCAGAAAGCTCTTTTCTCAAATATGTTTTCTTTATTTTTCATTAAGATATATTCGATTTTTGCTGCATCAAATCTTCGGGGCGAATTTTATTTAAAATGATACGTTTTCACCTTTCTCGTTGACGTTTGTGTCTGCAAATCTGCAAACAAAATAATGGTCGTTCTTCACCTTGTCTTTTAATATCGAAGCGAGTTTTTGTGTGTGTTCCTTCCATTTTCATTCATTTTCTTCATTTTGATTATATTGACTCTACCTAAACCTAAAACATGTGTGTGGTTTGATATATTATACCCGTTATTGATAAATGATTAACTGATATATTGATATGATATCATCCGATCAATAAATCCTTATATTCAAATACACAAATATATATACAACAGACTGTCAATTCTTCATCAAAATCAAAGTACAGAGGATTCATTAATCCCTGTCATTTTTTGTACTCGGCTACAGTGTAGTTCGACTTCATCGTTTCTTTCCTCTACACTATTTCTCGTGTACTCTATTCTATAAAGTTCTCCCCTTCTGATAAGAATAGTCATTCAAGAGATTTTCTCCATTCGTTTTACAACTTATTTAATTCTAGCATATTGAAATGCCGCTTAACAAGGAGATACAACCGGGAGACAATGATGAATTGACGAGGGAAAGGCTGCAGGCGACTTTCGACACGCAGCAAATGGCTGCAGTGCTGTGGGACAGCGATGTAAGTGGGGAAATCAATCACTGACGATGATAGTGGGTGATTTAGTTGGCTCGAAAGAGGAGGGAATTGGCCAAGAAGGTGGACAAACTCACCGTGCTGCATGATTCCAAAGACATGGCATTCATGACCAGAGAAGAGAAGCTCAGTGAAAATGCTAGAAAAGTAAGCAATCTTGGGATATTCTAGTAAATTGGCTTCTTATAAAAGTCGTACACTTGTGAAAAATGCATGCCTGTTTAAAGAATATAGGGGTATGGGAAGGTAGGCTGGCTATGTTCGGTCTCAAAATGATGAGCAGCATGAGTAGAGCATTTCTAGATACTGTTCAGTCTAGCCTACCCAAACTATACCTATAACCCTATTTTTCAGGTTACGGCTTTTACGAGAAACCTAATAAATAACTAATTTAGGTGGTGCAAATGTTCGCGCATATGGCAGACATAGTTGAAGATCCATCAGATTATGCCGAAGTGTTTCATCTGAGTTGCAATGCGATTGGGCACGAAGGTCACCCCCTCGCCGTGCATTTCGTCATGTTCATTCCGGCTCTGCAGGCACAGGCCGATGACGAGCAGAAGGAGAAGTGGCTCATGCCTGCGCTCAGTCTTCAATTGATCGGAACGTATGCACAGACCGAGTTGGGACACGGAACGAATCTGAGGGCCCTCGAAACTACAGCCACGTTTGATAAAGCTACTGACGAGTTTGTAATTCACACCCCAACAGTCACGGCCCTCAAATGGTGGCCCGGCAATCTGGGCAAAAGCTCGAATCATGCAATTGTCTCTGCGAATCTCATCATTGATGGAAAAGCCTATGGACATCACAATTTCATGGTGCAAATAAGAGACGAAAATACCCATAAACCACTCAAAGGTAATTCCTACAGACAGATGATAGTTGCCAATAGTGAAATTGAATTACAGGAATTACCGTCGGAGATATCGGTCCGAAAATGGCCTACAATGCTTCTGACAACGGATTTCTGGGATTCGATCATCATCGAATTCCTCGAAGGAATATGCTGATGAGACACGCTAAAGTGGATAAGAACGGGGCCTATACAAAGCCTTCTCACGCGAAGATCGGCTATTCGGCAATGGTGCATGTGCGCTCTGTGATGATTGGACATCAGGGAATGTTCCTGGGTGCAGCTTCCACTATCGCTATCAGATATTCGTTGGTTCGAAGACAGGGAGAAATCAAGGAAGGCAGTGGAGAAGTGAAGATTCTCGACTATCAGACGCAGCAGCATAGACTATTCCCTCAACTTGCTAGAGCCTACGTTTTCATGTTTGCTGGGAAGGAAGTCAGAGAGCTCTATCAGAAAGTGCTCAATGATATGGAGAAAGGAGAGGTATTGTTGATGCCCAAATCTTGGAGATACGAAATAGTGGAGTTATGTTTAGCGGTTAGAAAACCGAGAAATAGCACGTGAAAAGGGGGAAGACTGACCTAAAATTCATGCCCTTTCCCTTCATTTTCGACCTCCCAGATTTCGGCGTCAACAATATGAAAACTACTTGATTTTCCCAACTCATTTCAAAATTTACAGACAACTCTTCTGGCTGATCTTCACGCCCTAACCTCTGGTCTAAAATCAGTAGTGACCCATTTATGTGGGGCTGGAATGGAGCAATGCCGTATGGCATGCGGAGGACATGGCTATTCAAGGGCCAGTGGAATCCCTGAGATTTGGGGTAAACCACTTGAAAATGGTTCCCTATTGTTGGTTTTCATTTTAGGAGTGGCTGTGGGCGGTTGCACGTATGAAGGCGAGAATATGGTGATGTTATTGCAGTTGGCACGATACTTGATGAAGGCCGTGAAGGAGGCGAAGAAAGGCAGAAGTCTAGGAAGATTGGTTGACTATCTGCTGCTTCCCCAGGATAAACACTCGCTTATTGGGAGGGTTCCACAGGGAGGTATGGAATAAATTTGCATCGATTTTTGAAGATCAACAATTTTAGAATATGGCCCTCATCTAGCCGCTTTTGAGCATATCGCTAGAAGACAGATCTTCAAAGTTGCAGATGAATTGGCTAAATTGCAAGATAGAGGAATGAGCAAGGAAATCGCTTGGCAGAAGAAAGCTGTCGAATTACAAAGAGTCAGTCATTCTATTATTTTGGTGTTTGATGCACTTGATATGCTTGATCTATCGATCTTCTTATTCTCCTTGTTTAGGCAGCTCGACTCCACACTCGCTTCTATTTGGCTGCCTGTTTCCATCGCAAAGTGCAGTCCGTAGTGGACGGTCGCATCAGGGAGGCGCTGGCCGATCTCTACCATCTGCATCTCAACTACGAGCTACTTGACATGGTCAACTACGCCCTCGAAGATGCATATCTGAAGGCGGATCAAGTGGATTTCATCAGGGAAGACATGTATCGGTTGCTGGAGACAATCCGTCCCAGTGCCATCTCGCTCGTGGACGCGTTCGAATTCACCGACAGAGAGCTGCGGTCCGTGCTCGGCAGACGGGACGGGCATGTCTACGAGAATTTGTACAAATGGGCCAAGGAGAGTGAACTCAACAGGGCCGATGTAAGACAAGCGGATTTGCAGACTGTGTAAAAATAAATGTCAATCGCCTAGGTTCTGCCGTACTTCGACAAATATTTGAAGCCGATGATGCTGGCTGCGCGACAGAGAAGCAATATATAAGGGAAGACGACGGGCATAGCGCAATAGATGGCTATCTCAATGAAACAGCCAAAAATGCCTATTTTTGGGTAGACACTTTCGCGTGTATAGACCTAGCTTTTTTCTATTCGATTGTAAAAGTCCATAGAATAAATGTATGTGTTCGTAGAGATCGACCTTGACAACTTTCACAGGAGGCAATAATTTGAAAGTTCAGAGAATGATTTTGTACAGGCTTGGCATGCAAATGTGAAGATGTGAAATTCCAATGCCAATGATGTGTATCATCGTTGCGTTATTCTGACTCTGGCTCAAATCAGACCAAGTGAAAGTGAAAGTTTTAAGTGGAAAAGAGATTAAGAGAAATTTGTAGAGAACGTTTGAGAGGAAAGTGGGCAGTCGTTTTCTTTTTCTTTCTCTTTTGCAACGAAGAGGAGGGACACAGGGGTTAATGCCAACGTCTTCTGTTTCTGTTTCTGCTTCTGCTTCTCTGCTTTCGAACTTGCCTCTCTCACTTTCACAGTTAAAGCTGCCCTTCGCCTTTCCCCTTTCATTGCCTTGCTACAGGCAAAAGTCGGCTGCTGGTGAATGCAGATTTGCCAGTGGGGCTTAGGTTAGAATGACAGAATGATTGTGGGAGAAAGGGGAATGAGAAGGGATGAGGATAAATGGTGATAGAGGCAGAGAGGGCTATTGTCAGAGATAGTCATGTAGTTATTGGCAGAGTGAGAACGATTCGCTTCTAACGTGTACATCATCTCAATTTGACCAGTTCAAAACACGCGCGATTTCTCCAAATTCTTTTTCTCCTTAGAAGTAGTCATTTTTGATCGGTTGTATTTTCTTACTTCTCGGCCTCTTGTATTTTACATTCACTTTTTATCTTTCCGCCTACCTTCCTTCTCTACTATCTCCTCAAAGAGTGAGTGTGGAATACAGAAAGCCTTACTTCTCTAATTGTCGCAGTTTTCTGTTATTCTATGCTTTATTTGATGTTTTTTGTTCGAAATACATATGATCGCTTATCGTCGTTTTTGGAAACTCGTTTTGGAATTGAAACCCCATGAATTATATTTGCAGTTGAAATGGAGGGGTAAAGCTTTAATGAGGCAAGAGAAACAGACAAAAAAGCATCAGTGAGACTGTCAGACAGTTCAGTTATAAGTGGTCAGAGCGACTCAACGAACAGTTATTGGAAATAGGCAATTCAATGACGAGAAGATGAGCCCAGTCATTCGTTCTGCCCTTCCCCATCCAGCCACATTCACTCTACTTGTCTGGGTCAGTCTAATATAGTTCATCAGGATAATACACTTAGGTTTAAGGGATAAGGTTTGGTAGGTATCATATGCTTTTCTAGTGTAATCAGCTCATTGAGTAGGATTTTTGAAAATTTCAGTTTACTCTAACCTAGCCTAATTGCACAAGGGGTAGATGGATTATACAACAAATCCTTGAGACTTGTCATCATAATATATGGGTTGACTTCAGACGACAGTGACGACAGTCTGCAATGCAATGCATCACGAATTGACACCCCTTCAATTGCAGCACATTTTCGGAGTCAATCATCCCGACAAAGGTTAGCTTGATCATTAACAAAAATCGATAAACCGATTCGCCTCTTCTGGTCAGTTGCAATTCAGCAGTTAATCAATCGTCCTTCATTTTTTATTCAACCAAACCGATCTGCCCCCTGTACCTCTTCTTTTTCCTTTCTTTTTCTCCCGCTTTTGCCCACAAAAGGCTTGGCGATTTACTTGGACGAGTGATCGTTTCTTCTTCTGTTGTTGCTGCTGCTGCGTTTTTCCGCCTTTTCCTCTCCCCTTTTCCATCTAACACCTGCCAAAAAGCGACTGCAATAATCAGTGATCAAAAACAAACTAGTTGCTATCACTTCTGGAATAAAATGGAAGAATTTGTTGAAGATTGACAGAACTAAATCAGCAAATCAAAATTAAATTTAAGTGCCTTCGTATTGGCAACACACTCCAACAATCAGCGATTGGTTGCACGAAGCGGAGAAGTTCGTGTATGAAGTTGAATTAGAGGGCAGAAGGGAACGCTTTCTGCTGCAGAGGAAAAGTTCCATTATTGGACAGAGTAAGCGAAATGCTCTACCCTATTCTTCATTTAAAACGTTTCACTTTTCTCTTCTAGAATTCCATATGGTCCTTCGAGATGACGACAACTCCTCCCTGTCAAATCATTTCGATGATCTTCATTGCATCTATCAGGGCACTTCATTGGAGAGGAATCACACAGTCATTGCCTTAACTGGATGTGGAGATGAAAAGGTAGATTTCCTTGAAGTTCGGCATTAAAATCACAAGTCTTTGGCAGTTGGGCTTCGTGGCTGCAGAAGATGGGAGCTATTATTTGATTCATCCTAAACCTATCACTTCTGCAAACGAACACTCTCATGTTATTCACAAGAGGAGTCCACAGGATTCTGAGCATACTTGTCTATTTGGTAAGATCGTTTTAGTGAATTGGTGAATTCAAATTAAATCTTTTTTTATAGATGCTTCAAACGATCCTTATCCTATGGACAAAATGGACTGGTTGTTGAGTCGGAGTCAACAGCCAGAATTCCTGGCCGTGCTCAAAGACTCTGACCTGACGATTGAACTAGCCGTGTTTGTGGATGAAGAATTGTGGAATCATTTCATCAAGATGCACGGAGAGAGAGCCGATGCGCAACTGCACAAATTCATAATGGCTGCAGTCAACAACATCGATGTGCTCTACACGCAACGCTCCATCCAGCCACACGTCAACATTCGAATTGTCCGATACGAAGTGATGAAGAAACTGCCGGTATATTTATCCAAACAGCAACTCCCTCTGTAGCCTTTTCTCTTTGCAGACGATTCTGAATCCCTCAATTCATTCGGGAGGCGACGTCGACCGCCTTCTGGATGCGTTCTGTCGTTACCAGCACGAAATCAATCCCCCTTCAGACGCAGATCCACGTCACTGGGATCACGCTCTTCTATTCTCTGGGTATATTTTCATTGTGTTTCGCAAGAGAAGGGTTATTCGCCGGCTTTTCAGATACGATTTATATCGAGATTCTCAACGAACAGTGGCCGGTTATGCGCCGGTGAAAGGCATGTGCTCCGGCTGGCGTTCCTGCACAATCAATGAAGGACTCGACTTCGGCTCCGTGTTTGTAACGACTCACGAGATCGGTCACGCACTAGGAATGTATCACGACGGGGCCACAAACGAATGCGATGCCTCCTGCTGCATTATGTCGCCAAGTGTCGGTAATGGAAAGACGAAATGGTCGAGTTGTTCGGTTTCCGAAATGACTGCATTTGTCACAGTAAGCGCATTCCTAATTTTCCTACTATCAAGTTCACACATTCATCTAGCATCTCGGCTCGAAGCAGAGAGCCCCACAGTGTCTACGCGATGAGCCTGACGACATTCGCTCGATAATGGCAATCAAAGACAAGGAATTCCCCGGACAGATCTTCACGCTGGACGAACAATGTGAGATTTTCCACGGCGAGGTTAGGCACCCTTGAGAATTGCCCTTTCTAATTCCTGTATTTGGCTTGTTTAGTGTTGGAAGCACGAATATCGCGACGGTCAACAGGAGAAGGTAAGGTTGAAGTGAAATGTGCCTAATTAGAGAGTGAACACACACAGGACATTTGCGGCATGCTGTGGTGTGGGAATGGAGAGGGGTTGATTAGAACGAGTCACCCTGCGCTGGAGGGTAGCTACTGTGGACAAGGAATGGTCAGTCGCGCATATAATTAGTTCCATAGAGAACGGAGAACGATGGAGGGGAGAAAGGACAACACGCAGTGTTTTCAGGTGTGTCGCTATGGAAAGTGCGTCGAGGCAGAGATCCCCTTGCCCGTTGTCGCTGGGGGATTTAGCGAGTGGAACGATCGGCCTTCGTCGGCCGCGTGCGGGGGTGAATGCGTGTCTTGTCAGGTGGAGGGGCAGATCAGAGTCAGGAGAAGCATTAGGAGATGCTCGAACCCTTTGTAAGACACCTTTCTCAATATGCTGCATATATGCATGGACAGACGAGAGTATTTGCAGCAAAAACAATGGTGGGGAAGACTGTATGGGAGACAGCGCGAGGGGATTGAGGTGTGACAAGCAGGTCTGCAAGGGACTCCCAAGTCCCATTCAATACGCAAACAATATCTGCAATCAAATTCGAAATGATCCCGTTCTGCCAAACCCCGAATTCTCAGGCGAAGGAATGCAATACGCACAGGCTCCATGCAAAGTGTGGTATGTTTTCGTCATCTCGTCCTGTGACCCTCAAAATGAACTGTCAATATTTCATGTGTCTGGTTGCGCACACGAATACAATTCGAACAGTGGCCAATTATCCGGATGGGAGTCCTTGCGGAGAAGGCAATTATTGCGTCAAAGGGGAATGCAGGGTAATTAGAAAGAACTTCATCTATCCGAAACATGCTGAACTTTCAGCCCCTTCTCTGTGGAGGCACTACCATCGCTCAGTCGATCATCGACTGTCCTGCCAAATTCGCTATCTCTCCATCCATACAGGCACTTCTCAGCAGGAAACGAAGACCTTTCAAATCGGGGGCAATGAATGCAGTAGTCCATAATGGATCCACTAAAGGAAATCCTCTGAAGCCTTCCAAAAACAGAGCCTCGAAAATAGCCAAGTCAGGTGGAGTTTTGACGAATTCGACGACAGATCACCCCCCAATGAAACAGTGGACGAGGATTTTTCCGACCCGCGAGCAGGCGAGTGAATGGACCGAATGGAGCCCGTTCTCCGAATGCATTTCCTATGCCTGCGGTCAGTTTGTTCGTCATTCCAGCCATCATTTACATATCTTTTAAGACAACTTGAGAACCTCAAGCCATGCGAAATAGTGTGAAAAACGAATCGCTTTCCCTACCACCCCTCACCCTAATTCGCATGACTTGAGGGCTTGAGGTTTCCAAATAGCCATCTTTTAAGGTGTACCAGGAATGAAGGTCCGAGTTCGGAAATGTAAGTCTGGAGGCAAGTGCGTCGGGCCGAGCAGAGAGAGGATCGTATGCAGAATCCCTTGTGGAAATTCACCCCAGATAACTTCGCCTCCAGTCATCGAGAGGAAATCGTTGGGAGGACTGATTCGAGGAATTGAATCACAAGACAAAATTACGCGGCAGCTATCTGTTTGGGGCTCGTGGTCTGAGTGCAGTAGAAGTTGTGGAGTTGGGATTAGAAAAAGGAGAAAGAAGTTCTGCAAGACCAGTATGTTCATTAGAGAATTTCTGCAGGAGTTTTTAAGTTTCAGACTGTTTTGACTATTCGAATTGTTCTCTGGGTGCCTGCCCGACTTCATCTCCTCCCGAAGCAGAAGCAGAGCCGCCTGCTCAACAAAGGGCTGCTGAGTCGGTGTCGGTTGTTGCTGAATCGCCAATGTCTCCTGCCGCGCCAGAAGATACATCCACCCTGCCCTCCTCTACTCCCTCAACGTCTCCACCTCCAGAAACAGGCAGATACACTGAATGGTCGAATTGGAATAACTGCTCTTCCTGCGATTCCGTCAGAAGCCGAATGCGAGTCTGTATTCAGGCATATTGCAATAGGCCTCTGAGGGAAGACCAGCTATGCAACACAGTGCTGTCTGAATGCCCCCTCTTCACGAGTTGGAGTGAGTGGTCGACTTGCGGAGGCGGCTGTGAAGGCTCGGGCAGAAGGCACAGAAGGAGAACCTGCTACAAGGGAACTTGCAACGGTTAGAGATGATATATCATTAGATCGAAGTACATTTATTTCGAATGTTCTAGGGTTCGATGCAGAAAGCGAGCCATGCTTCAATCCCACCTGCAAGAAGCGAATCAGAAGAGTCACGAAAGTATCGAATTCAGTCAATACACGAGGAGGAAGAGGAGGAGGACGCGATTCGGGCATTATATGAACGAATTCATATGAATCGGAATAGTTCTATCTTCCAAAACCATTAGATTTCTGACAAATACATGTTACAATTTACGGGTTTTCATCTACATGCTCTACAGATGATTTCATATGTTATGATGATGAATAAAAAATTAAAATATCGTAGCCTCAGAGATAGTGACAAGAAAGGAATCACTGTAACTCAGAAAACATTTGGTATTTCAAACATCACAGACAACAATGTGTCAGCCTCTTCTCCTCCCTTTATATATTATGCTGGCCAATTGGTGCGCCCTTCCAGCCCGCTTTCTCCCCCCATCCTTCAACACACACAAAGAGATGAAAGAGAGTGGACTCGAATGTTTCGACGCAATTTTATCATAGGTGAGAACTGCTAAAAGACCTTCTAAAATGTTTATTTCTTTGAATCTCTGCTTCTCTTTCAAATGTCCTCTATTTGCTCGGTCGTATGCCCAGGCTTCGATCCATAAATTTGATTTAATTGGCAATTTGGCGGCGGCCCTGAGGCTCATCGAGCTTAAGCGAATCTCTTTGGCCCTGCTCTTTTTCTCTTACACAACACAATTCTGACTCAAACTCTGTTTCATTTCGAAAATCTGCAGGAATCCCTCTTCTCATTCCTCTTCTAATCATTCAATTCAGCAGCAGTTAGGAAGCCAGTTTACTCTATGTTTTGCCAATAATTCACCACATTCTCATGAATGACTATATTCCTGTTGCTACTTGGATTGTTCTAATCAGCCTAATCAGCGCACTCGAATCGTACCAGGGCCCCTCCAATAGGCTAACCAGGCATCTGCTCGCGCAGCACCAAAGTGCTTCGCCTCCAGACGGCAAGATTGTCGTGTCGCATGAAATCGAGCTGGTTCACATAATCAACGTGGATGAATTGAAGCAGCTTATGGAAGTGCTCGTCTACATTGATGAAGTAAGACTATACAAAATGATTACGTCATTTCCAGACCTGGGAAGCACACTTGAATCAGACTCAAAAATATACGGGGGTAGTCGCACAAGTGAACTACTTTACATTATGGCTTCATCATGAATGGAGGGAATTTTTGAAAATTCAAGATTAGAGATACGAAATTGTGAAGGAAATATTATAGGTGGTGGTAGGTCGCACGATCATTCTGACTTAAGTTCCTCCTTAGGTCTGATAATTTGAGATAATGTTTCAGAAATGGGAAGACAAGAGTCTGAAGTGGGAGCCGGCCGAATTCAGCAACGTAACAGTGACGTGGCTGCCCGAGGAGGCCCTGTGGGTGCCCGATTTGATCGTATTCAACATGCTCGAGCACAAGGAGCTGCTACACTCAGTCCGATCGCCCGTCAAAGTCCACTTCAATGGAAGCGTCGTATTCTCGTATCCAGCCATCTACACTGTCATGTGTCCCATTCGTAAGCTGGTCCTCATCATTTTTATCATTTTTACTCGTCTATTCAAATCCCACTACCTCATGTTTATTAACAACCAGTACTGATAAAATCAGACAGATGACACAATTAATAAAAGTAGCACCGTAGTACTTCCATTAATTGAAGTAGTACCACAAAAATCGATAAAAGATATCGCCATGAGTTTTCTTAGCTGGAAAGTTTGACTTTCACCATTCCATTATCCCAAATCTCTAGTCTATACTCTATAGGTAAGATATTACTATCTAAATTGGCCCAAAATATGCATATTCGTTGAATTGTTGTGGTAGTACTACTTTTATTAATTGCCGACAACTGAAAGGGGGAAAAATCGATAACCGTATAATTCGGAGCCGATTTTTTAGTCTATCTTTTTCAAATTTAAATTTTCATTTCCATTAGCATTAGATTATGGTATATTAATGCCATTTGAATTTCGTATAAGTGGGGTAGACAGACTAATAACGTTGTTTTCGACTGTTAATGAATATGACAGTTTTAAAAAAAATATATATATATTATTGGAGAGAACGTCGATATCCAAAAATTACGCTATTCGTCTCTCTCGCTTCTCTTCTATGCGATTCACTATTTCGCGTCCAAATTTGATTTCTAATTGCGGAATGAATATATCGACTTTGCTCTCCAATCAGCGATGCCACACAACACACGTTTTGCATAAGATACTATGCGTATATGAGAAGTCGGTGTGTGTGTATGAAATTCAAAAGGCTGTATGTTGAATAATTGAATCATTTAGGAATTGCCGAATTTCCATTCGACTCTCAGACTTGCGAGCTTCAAATTGCATCGTGGGGATACGGAGAAGACAAGGTCCTTCTAAGGGCAATGCATAAGCCATTCCTCACTCACTACCAGAAGAACGAGGAGTGGTCTCTGCAGGTACACTTATCTGTTAGATTAGAAGAACCCATAAAGTGGCCGCCTGATTGCGCCATTGTGTTGAATCAATTCCAACAATCTCGGCTGAAGCAGCTGACTTTAAGCCATAAAATCACAGACTCGTCTCATGTTGTTTGTTTCCAAGTGTGATTGCAGAAAGTGGATGTGGTTCGTGAGCACTACGACCACGAAGGCATCACAGTCAGCGAGTTGCGCTACGTGATTGCTATCGTAAGGAAGCCGTTCTACTACCTGGTCTCCCTCGTGCTGCCCAGCTACCTTATCTGTGCCCTGTCGATTGCGGGTCTGTTTGCCAGATTCTCCACAAGGCATGAACGACAGGAACGATTCACTCTGGGCGTCACAGCTATTTTGTCGATGGCTGTCTTATCTCTTGTCGTCACCGAAAAAGTCCCTCATAGTTCAGAGGATGTGCCACTTTTAAGTAAGTTCTCGAGGAATCTTCCAAAGCTTATGAAAATTCATTAAGTTGTCTATATGCATTTCATCGTCGTAATGGTAACGATAGCCACGATCTTAACGAGCACAGTTATGCGGGTTCATGCCAGGGTATGAGCATCTAATTATGTTATTCTTCAAAAAGTGTACGAGATTTCAGGGATTTGATGGCGAATTCAAGTCGCCTCCACTTTGGGTGCAGAAACTTCTATACGTCAGAGACAGAAAGGCTGAGTTTGAGGAAGATTCACAAGGAAGTGTTATTTTGAAAATTCATACAGCTGCAGAACAGTGGTCCGAGGTAGGGGAATGCTTAGATATGAAGTTATGTATGATATGGTAATTTATTAGGTGGCAAGGAGAATGGATTATCTTCTAGCCGCCGTTTTTATCGTAATCATATCAACCCCGACGAGCTATCTATTCTACATGTGCATGACTGTGGATTACACTGCAGCAGAGAGGGCTTTACTGGCCAATCGAAATGAGACTCTAACTTGATCTAACATAGTGCATTTGATCGGTTCAGTCAAAACCACGAACTTAAATGGTTCCAGACTTGCAGTGTTTTCGAATCACGCGGTTAACCGCATGAAACAAGATAGTCTGCCTTATCGAGAGAGAGAGAGAAAAAGAGCATGTCTTCTCTTGAAATGATGCGCTATATCTCGTTTCATGCGGCTCGAAAACATTGCAATGTCTGAATGATTCTGAATCTTGAATTCAAAAATTCCAACACAGGTACTTTCATTTTTCACGACTAAATAAAGACGTTTATTCAACTCTTACACAAAATGCCATCAAGTGAAGTTAAATGAGCTTTTAGACGTAAAAGTCAGCTGAAAGTTTAAAGCGAAATTGAAATGCTGAAGGCTTGTCTGAATTAACCGATGATTGTCCATTGTCACAGGCAGCTTTATCTTTATTATTTGAAGATTATTATGCAGAGAAAACTGTAGGGTAGATTTAACGGAAGCTAAAATTCAATCAGCTTTTACCTAAGACGAGCTCTGGCGCTGAATGTGGGTGGCTCTTTCCTATAAAAAAAAAACGATGTTTATTGAGTAAATGCTTATTTCGAACCTCTCCCTCCTTGTTGAAGAGAATGGTTTGAACGTTGTTGCCAGAGCCGAACGAGTCATCGCCGTCGTGCACCAACTGGTCGGGCGGGGAGTTGATGCCGTGGCCACGGGCAAAGATCTGCACACAATATTTATTCAACTGGCAATTTTCTACAAGTCGAAAACCTTGAGCGTCTTTCCAGCTCTGAGGATGAAGTCCTTAGGCAGGGTGTAGACGATCTCCCGCTTTCCATCGATTCGTCTCTTCAACTTCCACTCGCCAATGGCCTCGTCCTTGCTTCTGTGCGTGTTCTGCAGCACAACGTACTTGCCATCGGGGGAGGCCTCGTGAATGGACACGTTGCCCTTGGCGGAGCGTTGGAAGGACTGACGGGAGGCCGTCTCTCCCTTCACAACTCGCATTGTCTCTGCAATCATCGTTCTATGCAACACGGCAGTTCTCTGTGCAAATTGATGTACCTGTATCAGTTTCCTGTGTGATGGCATGCGTCTTGACGACCTGCTCGACGAGCTGCTTGAGCCCAGCCCGATTCTCCTCTCCCTCAAGCATCTTTCTGTAGATGGCAATTTCGGCGTCGAGTGTCTGCTTCGTGTCGAGCAGCATCTGCAGCTCGACCATCAGTGCCTGACACTCTTCGCGCATCTTCCTGATGGCCGCATCACGATCATTCAGCGCTGCCTCGTAGCTTCTCTGGTCGTCTTCCAGCTGGTAGTTCAGTTCTTGAATCTGCTTCTCGAGTAATGCATTCTGTAAGACTACCCTCATTCTCTGCGCGGGATTAATTCGAACTAACTCTGCCTTCGAGATCAGCCAATTTGCCTCTCAAATCAGCCAACTGGGTTCTCAATCTCTTCACCTCCTCCTTGGCATAGCCCTGTTCCATATTCTGAATCCTTCCGTTCATTATTCTAATACATTACACAGTGCTTTGCTCTCTTTTCGTTTTGTCTGGCGAAACCCTCCAAAAATTGATTCTTTTCTAACTTTACGTAAACATTTTTCAGTGAAGAATTTTTCTTTTTCAAATACAGCATAGATAGAAAAGTTATAACCATTTTTCGGCAAAAAAATCACGCCGAACAGCCCAAAGCACTGTGATATTGTGCACTTGCCTGTCTAGTACTCTGTGTCTGTATCTCCTGCACTTTGAGTCTATACCAGGATTCCATGTCGTTTCTGTGGACATTGGTGAGTTGGTCGTACTCCTCGCGAATGTCCCTGATTGCAGCGGACAGCTCGTTCTTGAAGTATTCACGATTCTCGGGGGTCGTGTCGCGAGAGGCCAGAGTCTAAATCCTAGCTGAGTCTTTGAATCATAATTGCTGATAAACCTGGAGCTCTTTAATTTCGTTGTCGTGAACGCGACGCAGGAAGTCGATTTCCTCGAGCAAAGTCTGCACCTGATTCTGGTAGTCGATTCTGTTCAGAGTCTCCTGATCCAAATCCTGCAAATGTCTGTCTGTGTGACTATTCGAATGTCATGCTCTATGGCTACCGTTCTAGCCCTGGTCAATTCGCTCATGAGTCTCTGATTCTCCTGTTTGATGCGTTTGACTTCGCCCTCCAACTCGGCAATTCTTCGCTTGAGTAGATTGATCTCCGCTTCGATGTTGGACAGAGTGACAAGCAGCTGATCGATCTTGGTTCGGTCAGTCTCGCGAGCACGCACTGCATCCTCATATCTACAACACGCTCTACAGTAATCCCCCCTTCAATTCAATCAGTTAGAGTCTATTTCTTCTCCTTCATCCCACTCACTCACTCGAACAATTCAAGAATATCACTCAAAGCCACAAGCGCAGTCAGTCTCCACTAATGCGTCTAATTCAAAATGTCAACACACACATTTATTCGGCTCCACAAAATTTCGAAAGAGGAATTAGAGAGTTTGGGCTGCTGCTTTCTTAACATAAATTGTTGCCATTGGGGTTGAGGTTGAGAATAAGCAAAACGAGGCACAAAGGGGAAGACCTACGCCTTATGCAAACAGTGCAAACACACACACACACACAGGGGCAATTATTTTACAGAAGGAGGAGAAGAGGAATTCGAGAAAACTGAAAACTGGATGGAGAAATTGGAAGATTCACGGACTCTGACTGATTGATATAATTGATATGCGTAAGGAATACAGTAATCATTTTGAAATTACGAATTTCTGCACTAGTTACCTCAAGTTACTCCTACTCTTTTGTAGAAGTTACCCTTTTTCTTTCTCTTCCCCATACTATTTTCCAGAAAAGGGGATAACTTTCACAAAAGGGTAAGAGTAACTTGAGGGTAACTAGTGGAAAAGCCCTAAATTACGGACTTGCGTCTGACATCAGCCAATTCGTCCTGCATCTTCTTGATCTGTCCTTCCAAATCCTTGCGCTGCTTGTTCGTCTCCTCGATCAATTTCCTTGCATCCTTAACTTCTTGCCTAACTCGATCATCTCCCTGTCTTCACTTACAGCGAGCTCTCCCTCGTACATGTTTCTGATGTTATGCGTGTCCTTTCCCCATTTCGACCTCAGCGCATCCAAATCAGCAGCCAGTTTTCGGTTCTGGGCCTCGAGGAAGCGTACCTTCTCGATGTAGCTGGCGAGTTTGTCATTTAGATCGGACATTTCCTTCTTCTCGCGTTCTCTGCTGTCCCTGATAGTGGACGCAGCGTTCTGCGAGAAGGGCGACATGCCCGAGCCCGTGCCCGAGCGCATTTCCGTCACGATCTTCAGCGTTCGGTGGTCAGAGGCTTAACTTCGTCAATCAACACAAAACCAATTAATTAATTAATTAATTAATAGTAGCCGTCATTTGAAAATATCGTCAGAATTTTACGAGGAGGAATAAATGTGACGATATTTTCAAATTCCCATCAATAACAATGTGATGACCATTGTATTTTTCATCCTTTTTTTTAATCTTATTATGTTTTTCCCATAAAAGTTGATGAGCTGGTGCAGCAAACGAGTGAATAATACGCGAATTCGAATTATATACTTACTGACTCCACCAACATTTCTGCCTCCCAAGGGGGCTCTTGCCGAAGGCTGACTTGAACTGTACGACATCGCTGAAATTTCGAAATTTATCAGAGCAAATCGGAAAGCCACTGCGCGTTTTCAGGAAAACTCTGCCACTGATTTGTTCTAACTTCGACTCTTTTTTCTGCCTCGGAATTAGGCGGGCCGAAATGACTGCCTCACTGCTGAGGGCGCTGACAGTATATGCAGAAGTGATTAGGATGGGGTGATGGAGTGTGGGATAAAGAAGAAAAGTACGAATGCTCTCTGATTGGCTTGTATTTCTCTCATTTCTGCAGAAAAGCCCCTCCTCTTCTCCTCGCCTCTATTTGCATATTTCCAGAAGAAGCAGCCGAAGAGGCAAGGCATCAAGCAACAGCAATACGATATTCGATGCTGTCAATGGTGTGTTTGTCTTTCTGCAGAATCAGAAGAAGAAAGCAGTAAGAGCAGCAAAACTTCGCCCTTCCCATTTCACATTCAAATGCCTTCTTCATTCCTGCATCCATTTCATCGATCGAGTCATTGGCCCGAATCGAGGCTATAACAATTCATAGTCACCACAAATGCAGAAATGCAGAGAATGAACGGAGAGATCAAAAAGTAAGAGCTATTCAGATGAACGAATATATGAAATCCTCCCCTCTCAATTTGATCCCTTTATCCTCTTCTCACTTCATCCGAGTTGACATATCCCCGAAACGAACGCCGAAGGCAAAAACTCGAAAAGTTTTGACGAAGCGAAAAAAAATTTGAAATATCGATTGTGACAGAGGAAATGTGGACGGCTGTACTGCTGATGACGGGCAATAAAATTGATTCTGCGTAAATTTCGAATTTCTCGTCTCCTTTTCTCGTTTTTGCTGCGAGTATCGACAGTCGCTGAGTCGCACAGCCATGCGCGCGTTGCACACAAAAATACCTCAAGTGTACTCATGTATGGAAGGGAAAGGGGAAGGGGAAGCGGAAGGGAAAATTGCAGAAATGTCAAAACTCCTCCTGAATGCTTGAATGCCTCATTGAATGGACAGTCAGTCAAGGAAAGGGGGAAGGGGGAAGGGAAAAGGAAATGCCCGAATGAATCATAACACATTCTGCATTCTGTTGCAGAGAGGCGGCAGCAAAAGAGTCTGTACGGGGGAAAACAGCCAGCGCCCTTGGCTTCCCCGTGGGTGTTTATGCTTCGAGGATTTTTCCGCGCTATTTTTTTTATGATCGCCTCTGCGTGCAATCAGCCACTCTGTAGCAAACATTTCATCATATCCTCTCGCAAATACAGAAATACAGACTCTCACTAGGCTCCCTGCATTTACAGACGGCCGTACTTACAGACGAATGGAAAGGGTAGAGAATGTAGGAAAAGCGGAGAACTAAGAAAAAGTGTCATCTGTAAATACAAGGAGCCCTCTCGCTATCAGAGATCTTCAATCAATTCAAGCACGACCTACTTCGTTCTTCCCGAGTGATTTCCATGTGTGGAAATTCGATTGAGCAGCTTCTCTTCGATTCAGAGAAGGACAAGGCTTCGCAAGTCGAGTGGGCAAAAGCTTGAGGTTAAATTCCTGAATTTTGAATCGGAAAATTCGAAAGACAAGTCATCTGAGCAGAGAACAATACGAAATGGAGAATTGCGAGGAATCATTTGGTTGTTTTATAACTCTCTGCCTCTTTCTCTGCACGTCTCTCAAAATATCGTACTCCCTCTGCTCATAATTACAGAGGGATTGAGAAGAGAATGGACTAGAGATGCGGCAATTCAAAGAGGAAAATAGTGAAAAAGAGAATGAAGAAGGAGCGGTAAGCAACCCGTAGCTATTGCTATAAAAGGCAGAAACAGAAACAGGAGTTGGGAGAGACCTGTTAGTTATGAATGACTCGACTCTAAATGACTGGTTAGGTTGAGTTGGGGCAACAACTACAAATCTGTCTCGATCTGCTGTTAATTTGGGAGGTATGAGTTACTGTAGGGTGGATAAGGAATTTTAAGGGAAGGAGCGGTGCCAGGGGCAACCTGTCGCCGCTAACACGAATTCGACAGAATGACACTGGAAGATGAAAGAGAGAAGGCTTGTTTGAACACGACAAAGTAACAACAGTAAAAAGTGACAAGTCGGGCAGATTGAAAGGGAGAAGGCGAAGGAATAAATGGGGAAATGGGAAGGGGAAGAAAGGTGTGAAAAGAGGGCGGGGCTGAACTACAACACACACACCCTCGACTGAGGGCTGTAGGCTGATCCGATGACTGTTTTTGCATCCATAGACGCACCTCGCATGAGTCATTCAGGATTAGGGTTGAGAGAATATGAAAATTCTCAAGGAATCGATCTGCCTCGAAGCATAAAGCAAACAAAATACAAACATGAATTAATGAGATGAACAAAGACATGCAGAGAGGGGAATTATCAGCTGCAATCTCACAATCTCCACAGGCAGAGCTCTGCTTGCGTGATTCGTGTATTTGTGTCAACATCAAACAGTCACACAGCCACCCTGTCATTGCACATTGCATGGCAGTGTAGAGATGCAGAGCAGATCAAATTTCATTAAGTCTATTGAGTATTGTCAATGACTGACAATTTGAGACAAAATAAAAGCGATAAGATTTTGATGGATATAAATCAGCGCGTTGTTTGCAAATGAATAGACGGCATTTCATTAATTTAAGGAATGACTTTAACGACTATTTTTACATACGCAATGCACGCTTTTCATATTTGTATCTCTGCATCATTTATTTTGTCTCAAGTTATCGGTCAGTGACAATAACTTTTATTGTCTGTCTAAAATAACCGCTATAATCACAGAAATGGATGATCGTTTGTTGAAAATGAAAATATCTGCACAAATGAATAGTCCGAAATAAATGACTTTTTGTATTCCACACCTACTTTCTGAGGAGAGAGTAGGAGAAGGGGGTAAGAGAAAATTAAAAAAAGAAAAAGTGGATGTGAGTGTGGAATAAAAGAGACCAAAATAAATACCAGTTTTGGAAGGAGTGACATTAGTTTTGAGATTTGCGCTTCACGACAAACACGTACTTTCCAGAGCGGGCGATCGTGTAGAAGTGATCCGTGTAAGTGACTGTGATTTGCTGAAGTATGGACAATAGACAAGGGGAGAAGGAATGAGTCGCCAACCTGGAATTTAGGCGGGGAGACGCCCGCATTGGGTGTGAAGACGAGTTTCGACAGGGAAATCATTCGCGGCACGATCTTCGCTATGTGTTCGTTGTTCACCAATTCGCCATCAGACTGAACAGTC
This sequence comes from Diploscapter pachys, assembly GCA_002287525.1. Taxonomy (NCBI): domain Eukaryota; kingdom Metazoa; phylum Nematoda; class Chromadorea; order Rhabditida; family Rhabditidae; genus Diploscapter; species Diploscapter pachys. Next base: position 174,292 of record LIAE01007639.1, read on the forward strand.
CTTTTGGTAACCAAATAAGGGAATGCAAATTTCTACCTTCACAACGGCATCGCCAGAAATGATCAAGTAGCCTAGCTGATCGGGGATTTTCTGCAGGAACGTGAACTGCGATGCGCTGATGTCCTTCTCCTTCGACATTGCCTTTGGAGTGAGAACTGCAAGTTGAATTTTAGTGGGAAATTCCTTTCAGCAGTTTACAGATATTCAATGGTCTCGAACCATTTTTGAATAATCAACGCAATTCAATCACGAGTCAAATAATAATAATAATTTATAAACCAAGAAAATGCACTGGAATGACAAAGTTCATTATAAATTATGACAGTCTGATTTGTTCAGCAGTTCTATTCAAATTGTCACAGCGCCGGGCGACTTCTCGACCCTTTCCAGCAGCAGTCTGAGATTCTCCTCGAACTTCTCGCTGCGAATGGGCATGTCCAGGTTGTGGAACGGATTCTTCAGGGCATAATCAGCATAGAACTCGTAGATTTTGTTGAGCAGGGACTCGATAGCAATGGATGCGGTGGGCGAAGTGATCACAATGAATTTGACACCTGCAGAGAGGAAAGGGAGTCATTTGCCGAAGAGAACAGACCTAGGCAGAGCTTAAGCCAGATCTCCAGGGTGTACCCCCACATATGTCTTTTCTATAGGAAAATTTGGTCTGGAGTATCCCCCTCCCTTATAATTTCCTATTTTGGCTGATAGTCTGTCTAGGTCTTGCAGAGAAATGCAAGTGATGCAGGGAAATGTCCCACCTGTGCGGCTTTGCAGACAGTGCAGCTTGAATTGACTCGTCTCGAGGAACTCGATGCCCGTGCTCTTGGCCGCCGGACTCAGCTGCACTGCAATCGCGTACAGCGAGTGGAATGTCGACGAGAGAATGATCTTCTCGTTCGTCGATAGGGAGGGCGGAGCGAAACGCAATGACACCTGCAGAGGGGGAATTCATAAGGCTACTCTGACAGACAATGACAAACCGGGAAATTGTTCTGCTCCTTCAAATAGTCCAACACCTCTTGTGGCTGATTGTCGATGAAGAATCGAGTGTCGGAGACAGCGTGGCCATTGACTGCAGTCAGTACGTATCTGTGCACAATCAATCAGTCAATTTCCTCAGACTTCTCAAAACGTGACCCGTAGAAAAGTGTATCTTATCGAGTGAGAAAAAGAGATATGTTCTTGCCTCTCGATATATATCATATTATTTTTTCTGCGGGTCGAGTTTTGAGAAGTGTTTTCCCATTCAACTTCATCCGGATTCACCTGACTTTGACGTCGTCCTTCTCGCCGAAAATCACGCAGCTTCGCTTGTCGTACTCGTCCAGAATCACGTCCAGAGGATAGTCGAATTTGCGCTCGATTTCCACCTCAAAATTCAACTTGAATTTCGACAATTTTCTTCGAGAACATACCAACTCATTCTTGGGCTCCCAATTGTAAATCAACCCGCCGGCTCGACTGATTATGAAAATCCTATAGATCGACATCGCAAAACTGCATTTGTCTGAAAACAGCCATTTTATGGAATGTAAAGACACAATTTTTTCAAAGATATCCTCCAGAGATGACAACTCTTCGACGAATTCGGGTATGAACATTTTCTAGAAAATTATTTATTGCAGACAAGCGTCATTTGAGTTTAGCCTCCTCGAGAATATTTTTCAAGTCGAATCCTCTGTCTGCGAGGTTCTTGTCGCCCTCCATTCTGAGCAGCGCATCCACGTCCTTCTTCAACGAGACATTCACTTCCTCGGTCAGTTTGTCGATGTTCTGCATGTCCTCGCGAATGATTTTGCCCGCCTCGGTCTGGGGGAAGGCAATGAAGCAGTGCGGCCCCATGCAGATCATCGTCTTCTCCTTCAACATTGCCAATTGTCAAATTAGTCAATTTCGGCAACTTGGAAACCGAGCGATAGAATAATTGAAAAATAATGTGGGAGAAAAGAAAGCCTATTGTCCTTCATACCCTATCCTAACTCTACACTATTTCGCGCTATGTTTTGTGTTTCGTGGTCTCGCGGTTTCCAAATAGCCTCAATTTCAAGCAATCTCTCCAACCTGCTCTTTGCGTTTTTCCAAGGCCCGCAGTCCCTCTCTCAGTTTCTGTCGTCTTCTGTCCAATTCAACCAGCGAGCAACGTTCATCGCGAATTCTGCACAGAAGGGGAATTTCAAAGAAGAAATGAGTGGTTGATCGTCTACCTCGCAGCGAGCTCCTGCAGTCGAGTCAGTTTGTCGATGATTTGACTCGGATCTTCCGGGAACGACGTCGAGGCTTCGGAATCCATGAAAGCGCTCAAAACAGCTCTGCTTCCTCGAAAAATGGAATGCAGAATTTCCTCTAACGCTGCTTAGCGAAGAGAACGTGTAGACGCAACGCGTTTGTGCATTCAAAACAGACAGCGCGATTTCTTCTTCTCTGTTCAAATTCTGCAATTTTCAGACCGAATGAAGTGGCTAATTATCTGTGCGTTAATTGGCCTCTCGCTGGAACTCGGAAAATCGGACAAAAAGAAGAAAGTTGTCGAGGAGGAAGCACCAGAACAGACACTGCCTGAGGCTGCTGACGAGAGTGATGTGGGTTGATTTGAGCTGCAGAATTGGCAGAAATGATTCGTTTTTTACAGTTGAATCCCGAAGTCCTGAAGTCGTTGAAACATCCCCCGAAGACAGTGACGAAAGAGAGCATTCTCAAGGAGCACGAGGAGTTGGATCGAGGGGAGAAGCAATTCAAAGGCCCACTTTTGGCCTACATCACTCCGGTTCGTGAATTTTCTGGGGGTTTTTGTGCGGAAATAGATGATCTTGCAGTGGAATGGACACGGCTATGACATGGCCAAGTGGACGGCCAAGAAGCTGACGCACATTTCGCCTGTCTGGCTGCAGGCGAAGCCCTCTGAGGACGAGGGAAATGTGGCCTGCACGATCGCGGGCACGCACGACATCGACAGAGGCTGGATGGAGGAGCTCAGACACAACAATCCAGACATCAAAATCGTGCCCAGAATTCTATTCGAGGGGTGGACTCTCGATATCGTGCAGAAGTTCCTCCAGGTTTGATTGGAACTCCTCTCGTCAAATGTGTGCAAATTCCCTTGCATTTTGCAGGATGAATCGTGGACGACTCGCTGTGCCAGAAACATAGCCGAATTCCTGTCTCGGAACCAGTTCGAAGGCGCTGTGATCGAGGCCTGGATGCAGATTCTCACGGTCGCCAGAAGTCGGGAGGCCATTTTGTGAGAAATTAAGAAATTTTATTAAAAAAGTAGTATAATATGTCGAGCGAGGAAAAGAGCATTTCTTCTCTCTCTCTCTCTCAATAATATATACTATTTTGTTGCGGGTTTTTGCGGATCGAGTTTTGTGGGGTCTGGAAGATGTGTGCATTTGTTCAGCCTGCTGCATGAGGCCCTGGAAACACTCTCGAAGGCCATGAAGAAGCACGAGCTGCTCGTTTTCTACGCAGTGGGGCCACCCCTGCGAGATGTGGGCGAACCGACCGGCATCCTCGAGCCAGAAGACTTCAAGAAACTCGCCTCTCATGCAGATTTCGTACAGGTTGAGAAGTTTCGAGGAACTCTTCAAATTGCATACGGTTTTGTTCGCAGATAATGACATACGATTACATGTCCCAAAAGCCTGCGGGAGTAGCTCCCATTCCCTGGGTGGCGGCGTCCATCGACTATTTGCTGACTGAGCAGCTGGAGCTCAAACACAAACTGCTCATCGGTCTCAACTACTACGGCTATGAGTATTCGAAGAGTGGAATGGAGCCCGTCAAATACGACAAGTAGGGAGGTTTTATGTTTCTACGGAAAATTCTCAATTCCAGATTCTTGGGATTCATAAAGCAACAGGACAGTGTACTGGAATGGGATCCACAGGCAATGGAGCACAGAGTGCGAGGCAAGGAATTCATCGTCTACTATCCTTCTACTACATCGCTCGAAATGAGGCTAAAGGTTGCCGATTCTCGTGGAGTTGGCTGTGCAATCTGGGAATATGGACAAGGCCTGCAGTACTTCTCCAAGGTTTTGTAGGTAGTCACTCTGTGATGATTCTCTTTTGTCGATACAAGCGCATATGGGTATTAGATTGTACATAGAAAGTGAAGTTGCCTTGTTGTGTTACTTTTTAAAATAATATGGGTGAAAAGAATAGTCGTTCTTTCACATCGAATGACTGTGAATTGTTATTTTTTGTTGGAAATAAATCGAGTTGAATCGAATCAGATCAAAGCCATTCAGTCAGCAGCTAGAAATGCAGTTAATCAGTTGTTTTGTTCTTTTGTCTGTTCGTGTGCAATCAGCAATCAGACCTGTAGCCAATTGGTCGATTGCGTCAAAGCCCTGCCTGCTTTACATCCCTTCTCTCAGCACACTTTGCTGTCTTTGTCTCTATGTCATCTGGAAGTGTTGTACTACAAGCTTTCGTTCACTTTTCTTCCTTCCCCTTCCCTTTCTGCCATTTTCTTCTTCTTCTGCTTCTCCTCAGATTCACGAATTGTGCCACAAGCAACCAACTGTCATCCTCTTTCCCTCCCCATTCCCCCTTATCTCTCGTTCATCCAAGTCTCATGCATTCGCTGTCGAATGATGAAGACCTGCACAATTCTCATCTTCATTATACACAACCTGTTCTGTTTCACCCCACACAGTCAGCATTCAACATGACGTCATTCATTGGAAGGCCAAGTTCAATATCAGTTTAGTCAGACAGAAAATGTGTAGGATTTGTTTAGCTCTGGAAATCTATATCCTCTCAGTTTTTCATATGCCTCATCCGCTCTCCTTGTCAGTGTCCCTTTTCTCTTTTCCCTGCCTCTCCTCGCCAGGCTGTGATCAGCTTTTGCCTGTCCTCCTCTCATTTTTCTTCATTTCTCTGCAATTCAAGTGGGGGCCTGTGTGATTTAAAAGTGAGAGATTTTGAAAACGATATTTTCTTGGCGGAGGAAAAAACTCCATTTCTAGCCTTTCTGCTAGCAAAGTCCATGTGATTTTCCTGCAGCTTTTCGTTCAATCTCCATCCTCGTTTGCCTGCCTTCTCCTTTCCGAGCAACATTTGTCACTCTACGACTCGTCCCAGCTTTTGGTCAAATTTGCATAATGCCTGCCGCTGGCGATTTTCACCCTTTCCCCTTCCTACACTATTTAGCCACACAGAATGACTTTCTTCAACTTTCATCCAAATATCTATCTGTGTGAGTGCCACGAATTTCCAAGATCTTGCCAATTTGAATTGGAATTCCCTTAGGCTTCATCCATTTGCCACGTAAGAGAGGTTTCGACTTATTCAATTAGTAAGCCACCACTCTGCTCACTCGGCATTGTCCATTGTTTTGGCGCCCTGGAGATGCGCATTGCTTTGCAGTCTCTATCTATGCACCAGTATCGAGAAATCCAGTCATATCTTCAGAGAATTTTAATTTTAATTGCTTCCAAAAGCACTTTTACTTCTCCTTCCCCCTCTTCTCACTGCTGCGTTGCCTCATTGCCTTTTACTTGCAATAATTAATTCAGTCGAAGAACGAACCAGGTCCTTCAAAAGACTGCAGTAAAAATGAAGATGTCCTGTGCTTCGCGTCTGCCTCAGTCACTAGTCATTTAGAAATTCATAGTCTCTTTTCCGGTAGAAGGTACAAAAAGAAGGCACTCGATGAGGAGTGGGAATGGGGGCTAAAAGCGGAATGTATCTCCTGCACAATTCACCAATTCGTTCCATTCTCACGGATAACTCTTTCAAGCTCTTTTGTGGATCCTGCGACTTTCCCCTCCAGATTTTCAGACGTTATTCTCAGTCTTAGTCGGAAGTTATTTTAGATTTCGAGTAAATAAATATTGTTTTTCGAATAGCTATGCTTGAATATCGAGAAGAGGTGGATGGACCCATCCCCTGCCATCGGCTTGCGTCCCTCTGTCCCCTGCCCTTCGCTAAATACGATTACCTCGTTGAGAGAGTAACCCTATAGAGAATGGAGACGAAGACACTTGCTGCTGCTTTCGTCCTAATGCAGTGCTGCAATGCTTTCAGGCCAACAACTTCTTTACTCATCCAGGGGAATCCACGCACACAAATTCGCACAAATCTTCAACTCGTAACATTTATCCTCCAAATTGCAACAATCCTTCATGTTTCATCATCAACCACTATCCTGTCCGCTTGTGTATGTAACTTTACTCTCTGCCTCTCTTTTCTATTCGAGTTTTAACTCTTGCCTCCTTCTCTCTAATCTATTCCCCAGTGACAGATCATTCTCATTCTAATGATGGTTCAGTTCTCTCGGCCTCTCGAGCTTTTCTAAGTTCGTTCCTGCCTCACTCTCACACATATACACAACTTCCACACTTTTCACATTTATTGCCGTGCACATGAAAGACGAAGGGGAAGAAGAGGAGCGAAAAAAATTCGAAAATCAAGCCGTCAAGCCATCGTCTGCATCGAAACATCGCATCTCGCGGGTTTTATGACCTTCCAAGCTCACCCTGCAGCCCTTTTCATTCACATTAAATTATCCCCAAGTCTACCTGATTTCTCGTTTCAACTATACAATTCTCTCATTCATCTTTTTGGGTGGTCTTTGCGTGTGAATTCCTCTCGAATATCTCGCGATTCCAATCCCAACTTAACGGTTGTCAATTCGCGACTGCAGCAGCAGCAGCAGTTCATTTGCATAATATGGGATCTGCAGGGTGCATGTGAGTGGAGGAGAGGAAAAGAGGAAAGAAAAAAACAACGAAAGGCTTGAGCCCTTCTTGCTTCCTTCAACACTTCGTCAAATCTCTCTGTCACCATGTGGAAAGAGAAAGATGAACAGAGATGTTGGAGATAAGAAAAGTGACAGAGGGGCGCAGACGCAGAGAAATAAATAAGCCAAGAGACAAATAGCCCTCTGACTAATTCGCGATATTTCATTTGTAACATCTGCAAATTGCCTCGTTTTCAGATACTCCATATCAACAATGAAAATCACATGAATCTGCTGCTCCACTATTTTTCTATCACGAAGATGGGTTTTTATTCTGCTGCAAAATGCTATGCCTACGTATTCCTCTTGTGCCTCATTTCGACAGCGACGATTCAAGCCAGGTAAGAGAGTTTACCATTGAAAGAGGTGCAAGTTCTCTTTCAGACTAGAAACACGATCCATCAATACTTCGTGGGGTGTAGTGAAAGGCGAATTAGTCTATCCGAATGGAGACGATTTGCCTGCAGTCACTCAATACCTGGGTATTCCGTACGGTGTTGCTCCCACTGGACAAGTAAGTCGTTCATATCTTTTGTGTGAAGATCGGCTTATTATCTACAGTACCGATTTAATATGGCGATCTCTGCTGCCAAATGGACTCACCTTCCCAAGGAGGCAAGGCGACTGTCGACGGCTTGCATTCAAACCGACCTTCCCGAGCTCAGTGAAACGAAAGCATTCAAGCAGACCTCGGCACAGCGATTCGACTTTGTGCATCGCCTTCTGCCCCAATTGAAGTCCCAGTCAGAAGACTGTCTCTATATGAATTTGTATGTTCCAGAGAGGCTGGGTGAGTGAGAATTCGATTTTTCCGTAAGTTCTTTTTCTCTCTGTAGAATCCTCTCAACGCGACAGCTATCTGCCGGTGCTCGTGCTTGTGCACGGAGATGAATATGGCTGGGGCTCGGGCAATCCATTCAACGGCACAATGCTCGCTGCGCATGGACAAATCATTGTTGTCACACTCAACTATCGACTGGGAGCTTACGGTATTTGCAGTGGCCTCTTGTATTCCACACCCACTTTTTATTTATTTTTCCCTATCTTTCTCCCCTACCCTCCTTTCAAAAAGTGGATGCGGAATACAAAAGGCCATTTTCAGTGTCTTCTTCCATTCACATTCATCACAAGTAATCTGCAGGATTTCTTGGTCGCTGTGAGGCAAATTCGTGCACGGGAAACAGTGGCATATCAGACATCGTGTCAGCCCTCACCATGCTCAACGTCATTTTGCCCTCCTTTGGAGGCGATCCCAAGTCCGTGACCCTCCTCGGTTGGGGCTCTGGCGCATCCCTCGTCTCCCTGCTGATGGCCTCCCCACTCACGCAGCCTGGTCGTCGTCTGTTTCGTCGCGCCGTCCTTCTGGACGGCACGGCTCTGTCTCCCTGGGCAATGACGCACAACCCGCATCAGTACTACATGCAGTTGGCAGAAGAATTGGGCTGTGTCAATAGAAATCGCAGTTCCACATTCAATGACAATGCAGACACGATCCTCAGGTGTATGCAGGTAATTTCGAGCAGTCTTTGAACGACTCCCTGTATTTATAGACGGATAGGGCGGGTAGAGGATGCAGGAAAAAAGGAGAAATAAGAAAAAAAAACGAGCCGTCTGTAAATACAGCAGAGGACCTCTTTGAACCTATGCAAAATAAATTGAAGGTTCATTCTGCGGAGAATATGACGAAGGCCCTGCACAAGATCGAAGCGCCCACATTTCTGTCGAGCTTCGCGCCGATCGTCGACGGCCAGCTCATCCCGAACAGACCGCGAGTCTCCTTCTCTGCCCAATTTGGGTCACTCTTTCGAGAGATCGACCTGCTCGTTGGCCTCTCCGTCAACCCTGCACATTACATACTCTCCAACGAGGACTTGAAAAGTGGCATTTCACTCGAAAGGAGGGAGAAAATATTCAGGTGAACGTTGATATCCTTCTTTTTAAAATTCAATTGAAATATTCTAGAACTCTGGTTCGAAATCTGTTTGACTATCATCGATCAGAGATTTTGGCAGCGATCATTCATGAATACACAGATTGGGATAATCCAAAGGTCTGTGCAAAGTGTTTTTATGAGGAAAATTTGATTGTTTTGTTTGTTTTTTGCAGAATCACCCGAAGTCGGTTAGAAACGGAGTGTTGGCAGCGCTGAGCGATGTGCTGTTCGTTGCGCCGTTAATTGAAACGCTGCGAATGCACAGCTCGGACGAGGGACAAAGGGAAGCCAATACATACATGTTAGTTGGGAAAGCAAATTAGGACTAATAAGCTGAAGAAGACAGCATTCTTTGAAGGTTCACATTTGCGCACGAAACTCGAACGGTTATGCAGGAACAGCCTAATAGTGGAGTGAGGGGATCTATCACGGGAGATCATCTGCCTTACATCCTCGGATATCCACTCTTAGATGGAGACAAAGAAAACAAGGCAAGTTCTCGAGCGTTTCTCATAGCAGACGTTGGAAGTTTGTCGATCCGATATCCGATATAAGATTCATCATCATTGCCTAATGTTCTCTTATTCATAATGATGAATAGTGAATTGAAAGTAAGCTACGATATGTCTCAGCAACATTCAAATATCGGATTGGAAACTTGCAACGTCTGTTTCATAAATACAACAAGTCACTTTAGCTATATTCGGGCTTCAATGCAGATGACAGAGGAATCTCCCGAGTTATGATGCATTACATCGCTAATTTCGTCAAGTCCGGGGACCCTTCCAAACCACTGCAAATGTCCAAGAATTTCCCTCTGTCAGATGCATTTTCATCGACTGCCTGGCCTCAGTTCGATCAGCCAAATCGGGAAGCCTATTTGGAAATCACTGACCTGCCTCGTGTCAAGAACTACTATCGAAATGCGCAAGTTGGCTTTTGGACTGGGTTCATTCCGCAACTGCATGTGGCTGGAAAAGAAGGCGAGACTATTTCCGAGGTACGAATGTTGTTGTTTTACGTTGAAAATTCACATAGAAGTTAGGATCACCATCTGTTGCCGCAACATTTTCGCAAAGACAGTTTTTTCGGCAAAGTCCGTCCGGCCCTCAAACAGTCCATAATGCCCTTCCCCTCTCCACCTCTACCTCCTACACCCCCTCCTGAAGGCCTGAAGAAGCCAACAACTCGTGAGAGAATTATTTACACAAAAATTGATCAAGTTTTTTTTTCCAATTTTAGCAAAAACTCCTTCGAATGAAACAACTCCAGATGCGTCAGCCAATGTCACTA